>PRKT01002014.1:0-37807 GCA_003671525.1 Saccostrea glomerata | reverse complement strand
GGAATAAGTACATGGAATATTTTGACGGTGCAAGGGGGTGGGGGTGGGCGGCAACTCAGTTGTTTAAATTAAATAAACTTAAATAACATTGAATGTAAGTTGTATTAATATAACGAAGTCTTTCAAAATGCACAAAAAAAATTAACAAAGAGAATCTAATTTACTATCTCTGTGCAATTCTTTTTAAAGCAAGTGAGTTACTTTTATAACCTTTCTTTGTTTGTCGCACCATATATAGGGCAGTAACACAGTTACCCCCTCCGGAGAACAAGATTACTTGTGTTGCATTGTGGGTCCTGGTTTCTGCGATAAAATTAAATTTATATCAATGTTACAGTCCGATTTTTTTCTTCTGACTCATGTCATTTCAGATTATGTATATAGCTCTACATTAGCTGGAAAGTTGGTCGGGGGTTGGGGTTGGGAGTTGGACAAATTTTGAATACCTAATCCTTATCTTGAACATAAAGTGGAGAACACAAAACCTTCTAGTGAAATTTTAATCAATAAATCATTCTACTGTCAAGAATATTATTCGTACTTACTAAAATTTAAAATTGACTGTCGGCGACTGTGACTTTATTTGTTATTATCGGCCTCATGTGTGATCGATCTATTGGCGGTTGTGTTTGAAAGTGCACAGGGAGAAATGAGATATCATTTTCTATTTGTTCCATTTAAAACATCCTTAATGATAACATATAATTAGGATTATGAATAAAAGATTTCTAAAATGGCTTAATATTTTGTTTGAGCTTTTTTTAGTATATTTTAATTTTTTCTCCTTCATAGATATTTATAAAGTTATAATTTTTATATAAAAGGTTTTCCAAGAAAAATTTCCTAGCATGGGAACTTGTAATATATACACGCAATCAATAAATTAAAGTTTCTGGGTATATAAATAATGAATAAAAATTGTAAAAAAAAAAAAAAAACTTTTAAATTTAAATTTTGTATTGAAATATGTTACAGTTGAATAACGTAACAATATTTTTTTTTCTTTAATATTGAGATGCCAATCCCTCATCGTGCAGCATGTTGCTATCAACATGTAACAAAAGTCTCTGAAGACTTTACTTTTTTCATTACATTGCTATATCAATTTTGGATATAAGGATTTTGCATTTGTCTTTTTGTCATTTTGATGAAAAACCATTCTTATCACGGGGTGGGGATGGGGACTTTGTCCCTGACTCTCACGCAAATGAATTATAATTTATTTGTACCGAAAGTTAAAACTGTTTGACCATTCTGTTTTCAGTATTAATTTATGGAAAAAGTACAACAAATATTTCGAAAGAAAGTTGATTTAATTTTATTAAATAAGGGCAATGAGAATGTTTAAAATATTTATCATCAGAACTGTAACACACCGTGTTACACGGTGCACAGACAGGCTGACTTCAAAGACGCCGACAAGGTTCGAGGTCCACACTAAAGCGTGGACTTGCGTTTTTTTGCGGAAAACTCGTGTACTGTAAGGCACGTACCCTATGTTCTAAATGATCTTAATTTATCATTTATGATGAGTGAAATAAGGTGCCTTAATTTTTCAAAATTGTGAAATATGTGGCCCCCAGGATCAGTGGTTCCTGTTGGATGAGGCACTACTCTGGTTATACATGGGGTGATAAAAAAAGTCAGGAACTAATTGAATAACTTCAAAAAAAGAACTAATATAGAAAGCCAGTGTTGAAAAATTTTCAAAGTAGTCCTCTACGATTTTAAGGCACATCTGCAGCCGTTCTGTTTATGCATGGATCATGTGATAAAGGCAGTCACGTGACATGCTCCATAATATTCTGTCACAGAAGCTTAAAGAATTTTGGGACTCATATATTTCTTACCATGCAAGTTATTTTTTATAACAAAAACACTTCATTTGTCAGAAATGGCCAAATCTCAGCAATAGTATATCCTTTTCTAGAATGAGCCTAGTGACCATCAAAACCCAAGCCCTCTGTCTTTTGAGCGTCATTTATTTAAAATGGATAAAGTATGAGTGCACGCCTTCTTTTTATCATATTTGAAATGTTTATAGTCTAAAGTAAACAATATTTTAGGGATTTATTAATGTTATCATTGTTAAGATATTCAACTATTTTTCTAACTGTAAGTTGATCTTTTATATCAAATTGCTTAACAAGACACATGTCTTCCTTAGCTTGCTTTAACAGGGCAACAGAACAAAATTTTTAGCTCAACTGAGCTGAAAGCTCAAGAGAGCTTTTCTGATCACAATTTGTCCAGAGTCTGTCTGTCTATAAACTTTTCACATTTTCGACTTCTTCTAAAGAGCCACTTGACCAATTTCAACCATAATTACCACAAAGCTTCCTTGAGTGAAAGGGATTCAAGTTTGTTCAAATAAAGGGCCACATCCTTATTCAAAGGAGAAAATTCAGATATAGTGAAAATTTGATTGCATGTTTTAAGCATCTTTTTCTCAAGAACTGCTGTGCCAGGAAATATGAAACTTATTGGGAATTACATTCAATGTTATTTAAGTTTATTTAATTTAAACAACTGAGTTGCCGCCCACCCCCACCCCCTTGCACCGTCAAAATATTCCATGTACTTATTCCAATGCAATAAGGAATTTAAATTCTGATGAATTTCAAATTCAACCCATGCTTAGCAATTCCCAGTACTTTCAGTACTTTGATTTTACCCTACAGTTACCTGAGGAGGGTGAGTGGTCTTAGTAACAGTGGTGTTATTTACCTGGAGACTCCCAATACTCAAGATGTCAAAAATCCCTTTACACATTAAATTACACAAGAAGTCTGTATTTGGTAATCAGGGTCAACATTACATGTTTTGTGTGTAGTTTTGAGTGAAAGTACAAAAAATAATTCAATTATTTCAATATGAAATTTATCTGTAAACTAAACACATTCATCGTAATCATTTGAAGGGAAAAAATATAAAGTTATATATATCGTTTTATAAAATGCTTTCATAAAATCAAAGAAAAAAAATCAGAATTATATTTTTGGAAATCTTCAATAAAAGAAATCACCATGATTAAATAAGTCTGAATATTGAATCCATTTCTCTGTCATGCATGTGAACATTTACCGTGATCAGAATAATATTTTTTTTAAATTCTGGCCAACAATAATGTCCAAAATATTCAATATTTCCGATTGTTCGTGTGTTAACAATTTTATTGTTCAAAAGATTTCTTTTTTAGGATTGATCACTATTATTTACCTTTAACACCTTTTCATTGCAAATATAGACCGATGGAAGAGGAGATTTAAGCATTAATTCTCACATACATTTCTGTACAACATCTTGCAGATTGTAGCCATTGTATAAAATAAACATCTTTTGTTAATTAGGGCCCCGCAAGGATTTGCGGGTGCCCTATAGTAATCACTCTGTCTGTCCGTCTGTCTGTCTGTCTGTCTGTCTGTCTGTCTGTCTGTCCGTCTGTCACTCTTCCGTCCACAAATTTTCTGTTTTTTTCTAATAACTTTTTTTATGGTTGCCCAATCAAGTTCAAATTTGGTATGGTAGTTCAGTAGGCAGAAATACATATTTTGATGCTAAGTTTGGTTCTCTATGTCTTCTGGTTTGGAGCTGGGGTGGTGGGGTAGTTTCCTTAACTATGCATAAGAATGAATGGGCAACTTTTTTTATGGTTGCCCAATCAAGTACAAATTTGGTATGGTAGTTCAGTAGGCAGAAATACATATTTTGATGCTAAGTTTGGTTCTCTATGTCTCCTGGTTTGGAGCTGGGGTGGTGGGGTAGATTCCTTAACTTTATATAAGAATGCATTGGCAAAGAGAGATAACTGCTGAAGATGTTCCCATTGTAAACTGAATGCTGCTATGAGTCCCTTGGGATTAATTAGCTTTCCTCCTGAAGAAAATCCAGAGCATTATCTTTATCTGTCACATTGAGATGAATTACCACCTCTGTCTGCAAATGAAGTTTAATTGTTTTGAAGATAAGTCAATTTGGAATGCTATGAACACTCTGAAATGTGGATTTAAATATAAATTTCTATAATTTATTTTTGTTTAATAGTTATGATTTCATTGAATTCTAAAAACAAGAAATAGATTAATTAAAAGAAGATTTTATGATTTACTTTTTTTCACTTTTTTTTAATTCAAGAATTTTATTAATTTTTAAGGTAGTTGTATAAAAACCCCATTCTATCATTAATACTGAAAAAGTTCTTATTGTAACTTTAGAAGAAAATGATGAGAGAGGTACAATTAATCCCTTGGGATTAATTATCTAGCCTGCTGCAGAAAATTTAGTAGGCTTTTCTTTATCTGTCACTTTAAGATTAATGAAAACCTTTGTCTGCAACTGCTGTTTGTTTGAAGTTAAGGTCAAGCCTTCATGATATTTGCATTCATTGACAGCTGGGATTTTATATAACACAAGCTTCATAATTGTTTAAATATACATTCAATTTTAAGTCGTTCTTTACTGCCTAATGTAAGTACAAGGATATTATTTTCAGGTTTTTGAATGTTCAGGAATTATCTTGAAATTTTAAGAATACAGTTGCTGTTGCTTATTCTTCGTACATTTTTTAATCATTCCGTAAGCTGCACCCTTTTAATTCTACCCCATGGCGGGGCCCTTGCTGACTGGTCAGTTTTCTAGTTTATTATAATAATGTCTTACTTTTACTTAAAAAAAAGTAAATTCAAAGAATGACTAAAAGATTGCCTAACTTTCCTTTAAGCTAAGATACTGGTATTCCATCGAAATTATGCTGGCTAGATTACACAAGGAGAACAAATTTTGTAGGTAACTTTCACTTTCAGAAATACATAATGATTGTGTCATATAAAAATCTTTCACTTTCAGGAATACTTTACAAACAAGTTATCCTATAACCAGCTTTCATTTTCTGAGTTGACTTTCTTCAAATTATGGTGCACTTTTGATGCAATTCTAGATGATTTTAATCACTGTACAGAGAGTCCTTATTTCCCAACAATTAAAAAAGGTCCAGGGGGCGCTTACAGGGGCAGGGGTGGTTAATAGGGATTATACGGTATAAGTGCTGAATATCTTTTGTTATATCCATTTAAAAATATTTTGAATCAGTAGACTTCCAATTACTAACAGCAAATAAAGTTTCTGTGGACGGTCTTTTTCAACAGGTATTGTGGATGATATAAAGCTTGCATGTAACAAATCAGTGAAGATTGGAAAGAAATATTTTATAATGTTGATTTTTAATTATCTACTTTCAATTATTTTTTGAAATAAAATACAAACATTATGGAGTTTTCTAACATGTGTGCATACAAGGCGAGTACTTGAAAGTGTTTGGTGTGTGACAAGGCAATCTTCAAATCATGCAAACTCAAATTATCAGGTAGTACAGGTAGTTGGCCTGTCAATCGAATCAGAAGCTATTGTTTTTTTAATGATTGACAGGCAGTGAATAATTGATCTTGAATCAGGTAGATTTTGGGGGCGTTAAAGTAAAATTGGGTGTTTAAGGCATCATATATGAAAAAAAAGAGTTGTATTTAATTGTTCATTCATTGACCCCCCCCCCCCCCCAGCCTCCTTAAGGGTAGGTTGGGTCTACTTATGGATTTAAATTTTCAATACTGAACTGATTTCCGGTTTTTTTAAACATAGTGCTCAGTTGAGCGATGTGGCCTATGGGCCTCTTGTTGTAGATGGCAGTCTTGTCAATCCTAAGCGCCACACAAGTTGCTGTGTGCCAACAGACCCACTGGCTTTCAAAGTGGGAGTTAGTAATGAGCGGCGTCCGCATAGCAGAGCATCTCTTCCCCCGACTTTTCGCTCCAGCACTATGCTTAATCACCCAGACCTGAAGAGGGGAGAGAAAAAGTACATAGGCAGCATTGCTAGGATCTACAGTGCTCAACAGATGATTAAACTGAAGCAGAAGCAATACAACCAGCTTCTTATACTGGAGATGGAGAAAGGTAGGCAGTAGTCTTAGAGAGGAGATAGCTATAGAGAAGATAATTAAGGTTGATCACAAGATGAAAAATGTCCTTTAAGCCTGGCTTAATGGTGGCTTATAGGTCCGTAATGATGGTTTAATGATTGTCTTTAAGTCACAATTAAGCACCTTTAAGCTACCTTTGAGTAATAATTACACCACCATTAAGTTACCATTAAGCCCCCTCAAAGTCCTTGGTTGCTTAATTAAATGTAGCTTGATGGTAGCTTAATGGTGACTTACAGGTGCTTAATGGTAGCCTTTAGACTAACTTGTAAGTGATTGAAATTAAGATTTCTAAAAGCAAAAGTGGATTTGTTAACTTTCAGAAAGATATTTTGGTGGATAAAATTTTTAGGGTCAGCTAATGTACAATAAGGACTGTTTAGAAGGGAGACATCCCCAATTGTCAGGTCTGAGTAGGGTTGTCACCTGAGGGTGCTTGTGCCAGAGGTTGACAACCCTACTCCGATTTGATAATTGTGATGTCTCCCTTCTAAACAGTCCATAATAGTTTTATCATCCTGAAGAATCTAAATTATCAATTAGATAGAGTAGAAAACAGTAATTAATCAAACCTTTTGTGTTTTACTCTGCTCTGAGTCCATACTTTCAAAATATGTTAACAGACAACTTTGATGTCATTGTTAGAATTTACTGTAGATTCCTTATTTTTCGCGAGTACTTTTAATCGCGAACTGGCTCTAAAACATCAAATAGCGAGAATTATAATTTGCGAATGGACAGTTGATCAACAGATTTCACATAGATTTCATCACCATTAAAATAAAAGCAGGTAATATTTTTTCGTGAGTGATGCTTCTTGCGTAATTACGCGGAAATCAATTCCTTGCGGTAAATTAGGAATCTACAGTATTGTTTACCGATCCTGCATAGTTAACAATGTGTACATAAATAAGAGTTATCTTGCTTAGACCATTGTAATTTTATTCAAAAGGTGACAACACACTTGTAACCCTGCATGCTCGCTTATGCTGGATCTTATTGTCATCTGAAGGGTGACAACAGTTGTCACCCTGCCCGTGAGGGAGACATCACAAATTATCACACCTCACATGACATTCTCGTAACCAATCAGATTGACTGTATAATTATGAAGGATAATAACATATTTCAGGGTCGGGCAAGGAACCAGAAACACACAATTTATTTCTCTAGGCCTTACAAATAAAAAAATATGTATCCTGGTGTTTTTTATGCCCCCCTAAACGAAGTTTCATTTAATACCAATTACCTTGACCTATTGACCTTGACCTCGGAGATTTTTGTACTTCTGAAAATACTTTAAACTTGGCCATAACTTTTGAACGCTAAGGGCTTGCAATCTCATGCTTAACAATTATGTTATCCTTGTGAGAAAACCCTTCATTGGATACCAAGAACTTTGACCTTGACCTTGGTATTTGGCCTAATTTTAAAAAGCAAACCTTGACCATAACTTTTAAAGGATTAGGGCTAGTGCATTCATACTTTACAAATCTAATTCTTTTAACAAGACCTTTCATTTGATAGCAAGACCTTTGACTTAGACCTTTGAGTTTGACCAACTTTTTTAACCTTGGCCATAACTCCTGAGTGGTGAGGGCTAGGGCTTCCATACTCTACATTTTTATTTTTTTGTGGAAAGACCTTTCATTGGATACCAATGACCTTGACCTTGGAGATTTACATACCTATTTAACCTTGGCCTACTTTCATATTTCACAGTAGTATTTCCATTGAGAATATACCCTACTTTTGGTACCAAAAATACTAAATTTGAATTTTTAAAAAGTTTAATCTTTGCTATGTTGCTATACAGGGGCATCAGTGTTTTACAAACACATCTTATTTTAACATGCATTTACAGCCATGATATTTTATTTACTTACAGTGTAAGTTCAAACAATGACTGTTTGAAAGTAAGAATTTCACAGATTTTTTTTCTACATTTATCATTTTCAAAAATTTAAACACTGTATAAAGAATGAAAGAAAAAGTGAGCAAGCTCACATACCCCACGCTCCCCTGAAACTTGAAGTGCTGAAATTCCATGAAAAAATAAAGGAATCGGAATTTCCTAGAAATATGCATATATACACACTGTGTCCTAGATATCTGCAAAGTTAGACGAAATTCTTTGCAGCAGCTTAAGAGGAGTTGCGCTGACAAACTGTTCATCTCTATATTCAAGGTATGGACAAAATCAAACGTTTGGGTCATGCAAAATTCCACTTACTGTCCAAACGTTTTGGTGATTTCCTGAATAGTTTAAATTTCACCGGGTATAACCATTCATTCGGGTGTATACAAATCATGAACAGAGTATCCTCTAGTCGAAGGGAAGATAATACATATGTCTTATCTTATCAACTTTGCATTTTAGGGGGAAATATTTTGCTAGAAAGCATATGTGTTTATTGAAGAAAAAAGAACTGAGTGTATGGTGTTTTGACACGTAATGATGAACTAGCATATGGACAAGCCATGTTTTTATATCATTTTTGTCTCACCTAAAAATCTTATTCTAATAAGTTGTTAAATATATAATGTAATAATAAAATAAGTAGAAATTGAATAAATTGACAAACAATTCATTTCAAAGAAAGGATACGTATTGGGCAATACACTGTATTAATGAGGTGATACAATGTACATTCAATTCACAATATGGCATGTTGTGTTATACTCAGTAATTTATTGGTGTTAAATAAATTTAATCAGATCATTTTGGAAACAAAATGGCGTTTTAACGGAAGTACGCCATGTTGTGATGTTGTAGAGAGCCCCCTTAGAAATTATTTTCAACAAAATATTTCTAAATATTTAAATATAAATAAATACAGGAAAATTGAAGACTAAAAAAAAATCATAACTGTAAACTCTCATCATTAGACTAGATTTTATTCATAAAACCTGATGATTTTTTTTTTTTTAATTTTTATGGGTAACCCTCCCCATCCTGTACTTGAATTGTTTTCTATTATGAGCTTGCTACAACTTTTTTTTCAAATGATATAGAGTACAATAATGTACATTAAAGCTAAATAAATTTAACTATGGCGGGTTGCCATGGTAAAACCCCTTGTGGAGAACCCAATCCAATTAACATGCCTTGCTTGTATGTACAATGTACAAATCAACATACGAGGGTTGTCCCAGAATTTCGCAGACTGAGCTCATATCTCATAAAAAAATTGATGTATCTTTATAAAAGAACTACAGACTCTAACTCTTGGTTCCCGCCTGCATTTTGCACCCATTAAATTCAATATTAATTAATGGCAATTTGGCCCTTAAATCTTTGTTGAATACAAAAAACAGTTATATGGTAATTGATTAATCATTTTAATTCCAGCAATAGATAGTAAAGTATCATTAATTTTAGCTCTTGAAAAAAGGGGGGTAGACGATATTTTCTAGTGAAATCGAATTTTCAAGAATCACCATATTTCAAAATAGTCTTAAATAATATATGATAAAATGTATCTCATATTTTTTCTTATGTTTTACGCAACTGAATAAAACATAGAAAAATTAATGAAATACAATTATTTAGTCGTAAATTAAGCTTTAAAATTAGTGAAAAATCAGCATTTTTTTCGTTTTTTGTCTACAAACATATGTTCCCCCCCCCACAAGAAACACAGAAAGTTTCGGCATAAATTTGTAAAATGATAGCCCATATTACCTGTAAAAAGGAATATTTGTTTTAGGGGGGATGATTCATTTGTTTTAAAAATATTTTCCTTTTTCCGTTGATTTCTATAGTGAAAAACACAAGTTTTACCAAAATTATGGAGTTATCTCTCTTTGGTATCCCAAATGAGTAACGCTTTATGAAAATTCATATAAATATCTAAAAAAAAATTGAAAATAAATCGAATATGTTAACTTTTGAGAATTGACTTAGAGGTAGGCGGGAGAACAATACTATCGTTCATAGTTCTTTCTGGGTGGATAAAGCGTGTTCTTAGATGAAAAATTACGGAGTTTTTTCATTTTTATTTGAAAACTATTCGCGTTATAACATTTCAATACATTTGAAGTGATATCGTTCTCTAACACCCGGCAATCTGCAGTGTCAAAAAGACAAATGTCAACGGTTCCATTTTTTAGAGAAAAAATTCCAGCAAACCAGAATCTAGCTGCAGAACTGTTGCTCTCTGCTTGAGAAAATTCGGACAGATAAAGCAGAGAGCTACAGATCCAAGCGTTGTAAAAACCTTCGATTTACGCCGACGATTTTTCGTCGCTCACTCATAATGGGTATTTTTTCGTGTGTTTTATACTTTCTCTAGCTTTGAAAATAATTTTGAATGGTATTTAATAATTAATCGTACATTCAACTTCAATTTCTGATCATTTACTTACCTCTCAACGCTAACAAATGTCTATTTGTGGTTACGGACGTCGAAATGGAACTCTTTAAAACCTACATTACAAAACTATATACACTGTACAGGACTGTTTCGGACCGTTAAAAGGTAAACCAAGTATCAAAAATAAGAGTTAAATATATGATAATTATAGGATACTATTTTAAAAGCCAGAAAAAGCTTAAACTACACAAAATAAATACCTAAAATAGCGACGAAAAATCGTCGGCGTAAATCGAAGGTTATTACAACGCTTGGATCTGTAGCTCTCTGCTTTATCTGTCCGAATTTTCTCAAGCAGAGAGCTACAGTTCTGCAGCTAACCAGAATCAAATTCTTCGATTAAACAAAACCGTTATAGTTATAAGTGTGAATAATCTTAATAACTATGATATGATGAAACAATAAAATATGTAAACAAAGTATATGGATGTACAGGTATGAAATAATAATAATTTGAAAATCCTATATTTCTACAGACTTTTCGTCTGTCTTCTCTAATGTTGTTGTACAGTGGCACTCTTGCCCAATTTAGGCCTATCTTTTATTTTAGTTACTGTTATTCACATACATAGAGAAAGCATTTCAGTCATTTTAAATACTTAGGACCAGAAAACTTGTCTACCAAACATTTTTGACAGGTACATTTCTGCAAGAGTGAATTCAGGATCAAAACACTTGATTAATATATAAACCAGTGCAGCGCCTGCTCCAGCGCAGCCGCCATTTTTCAAAAAGTCAGATTTCAACCTTGTGTATATTACACGTTATAAAATTAATATTTGTTGATGCATCAATACCAAAACTTGAGGAAATATAGTTAATAAAACAATATTAAGAATTTTTTATTTCCATTCAATAAGACAGAGTAGTAATTACTTTTCCTTAGAATTTTGAATATATATACTGATTTTTAATTGCAACTTTTGGGTACTGCGCTGCCTTCCTACATCAGACAATGAAATGTGCCATTTAAAAAGGGTTAATTTGCGTCGTTGCTCCATACTTGTCCATAAATTTATTTGATTGTGTTGGTTTAATCTATGTATGGAGTTTTATCAATATATGACATCGGGTTCCTACCAAACAACACTTGTCTACAGAATTTTGGGACAACCCTCTTATTTGATCTTTTATCCCAATCGACAGATCAATATGCCATTTTGAATGGTCAATGCAATGATTGGTTAATCGCTAATCCTGATTGACAGCTCCGTAAAGCTATACCATATGTATCTTTAATTAATTTCATTATATGGTACATGACATTTACTCCCAGGAAAAATAATCAAACACTGCGTATCACTAACCAGTGAATAGAAATCACTGTTGTTTAATTCCATGGAGAAAGTACATGTAAATAACATGTTCAATTAATTTATTTTGGCCATTTAAAATGTTAAAAATACTTGAATTGATTACATATTGTGCAATATACTGTGAAATTCTATTTTTTAGAATTTAGATCTAAGGGCAGACCACTCTTGTTTGTGTTATTTATCCTGAACATGTTTAAAAAAAAATTGAAGTAATATATGATATTCACAATGAGAAAAATTAATTATTTCAGCAAAGCAAATTGAGAGGAAACAATGACCCTAAAAAAGAAGAGAGTTTGTGAGTATAAATATTTGTTTTTTATCAATTTTTATTTGTGAGAGTATAATTTTTGCATATTTACTTGAGACAATGTGCTCACAAAAGTTTCGTTCTCATATATTGTAATATTCCTTAAGATTATATAGAAGATTATTCACAAATCACGAAAATTTTATCTTGCTAATAAGGAGTTAATCATTTTCTAGCAAAAATAAGGTATTGTGAAAATTTAGTGATCTACAGTACAGTACATGGCAGTACAGTACATTACAGTGTAATCATTCTCTGCAGTTCTTGGGATTTTTCTGTGGAAACTGTGGGCAGGGTTTAACCTCATCTAATCAAATACAAGAAGAGCAAGTGCATTTAGTCTGGTTTTTTTTTTTCTTAAGTTTTAAAGTCTGCTGTGGTGAGTTTTTGCTATCGCTGGCTGTCCATTGATCATTTTTGTAAATTTTGAACATTTTCAACTCCTCTTGTGAAACTGATGGGTAAGTTTCAAGCAGCATGATTGTAGAATTTTAATAGGTAAAGGGCTATTAAAAAAAATGAATTAATGCTAAATCTTACCATATTGAATTTCAGAAGCCTTAATTGCCCTCCTGCCCCTCTTCCCCTATCCTCTGGGACCTTGAGGGTAGATCTTATAATGTATAAATTTTAAATTCTATGATATTATATGTGGAAACAAAAGGGTACAGAAGGACGGACGGACAGACAGACCCAAATTAATATCCCCCACTTTTCAAGCGGGGGACAAAAATAGTTTCTAAGGCAGTAAACATTACCATTATGCACATTGAGAAGTTAAGACAAATATCAATTATTACATTTTAAGATTACAAACTCCAGAAATCAATGAAAGGGTTCCTCCTTTTTGAAAGTGGAGGGGCCAGCCAGAGAAATTTTTTTTTTTACTTACCTGAAAAATGTTGAAAAAGCCAAAAAAAAATTTATAATGAAGTGATCGTTTACAATAAAGTTTTTAAAAATTTTCATGATTTACATGTTTAACTATATATTTTTTAAAAACAAAAATCCTTTCTGTTGCATTTAATAATGTCCAGGAAAAGTGCGATATCATATTTTACAACATAAGATAGTGGATGGTATCACAGAATATTGACAAATGAAATCAAGAGGGGAAGAAGGGTGGATTGCTTAGTTTCAAAAGCATAGGACTGTCATTTGACTCCGATAAAAGAGCCAACCGACATAAATTTTAAAACATAAAATATCGCTGACTTTATAATTACATGTACATTCACAAAAGCTGTCCCCAACGATGCCAAGAGCACATAAGTGTGTTGAAGACAGCATTCCAGTAGTAGAATAAATTGATATTATTGAAAAATGTAAGTTTTTTATGATTTTAAACTTCATATACATGCAGTACCAACCGGACACAACCTAGCACCAGAGCTAACCTGAAGCAGACCCCAGGTTCGCTTTCCGGGTTCGCTCTGGGTCCGCTTTGGGTTCGCTTTCAGAAATTTTGGGACTGCTCTTGGTGCCCATTAGGTGTGCTCGGGGTTCGCTTGGGGTCAGCTCGGGGTCTGCTAGAGCGAACCCGGGAATTGCTTTCTGGGATCGCTTTAGGCACTCATCCGTGAAGTGGACCCCCACCTCAATCTCACCGCCAGTAAGCCCCGCCCCTTGTATATTCCAATACAGTAGTGGAATCGATCTTTGTTGTTTTTGCAGCAAGATACATGTACACTGTACATTTATACAGTGACATATGGAGAGCATTGATAAATTTTCCAAAATAAATTCAACTGTAAATTCGACATACAGCGCTGCCTCAAAAGTATTCGCGGAAAAACAAAATGGCGGACTTTATAAACAAAGTCCGACTCAAAAGTTTTGGGGGGAAATAAATATTTAAAAAATTAGAAACACTTACTTTAATATTTTGTCAAGCAACCTTTCGATCAAATAACTGCCATAATTCTCCTTGGAAGTGAATTGTACATATTCTGGACATAATTTAGTTGATATGAAGTCCAAAACCAAACCAGTCCATAAAAGTCCAAACCAGTAAGTTGTGTTAGAGAAATGACAGGCTAAAACAGGACAGAGATTGTTTTCCAGGATTGCTTGATACTTTACATTTTATATTTCCATCAACTTTGCATAAAGTTCTGATGCCATGCCATGTTATACAACCCCATATCATTATTGGCACTCGCTTCTTAGGTCGAGGACACGTGCACTGCGGATGGTAAGCCTCATTTGCAGATCGCCACATATATACATGATTATTTTCCTATCACAATCTGTGATTCATCACTGAATATAATTTGCTTCCATTCATTCTGCACTTTATCGTGCCACACCTGCTGTGACACGGGGCCTCGGTTTCTACGGTCTCATCCGAAGGACCGCCCCATTTAGTCGCCTTTTACGACAAGCAAGGGGGGTACTGAGAACCTATTCTAACCCGGATCCCCAAGGGGCATTTGACAAATGAAATATGAAGTATGCTTAATTAAAACTTAATTGGTATCATGTATTCGTGCTCTGTAGAAAATAAGATATCCATGATGATTCAGAAGAGGAAAATTGTAGTCCATTTAATACTTTAATGTTGCCATCTCGTGTACTGTTAAAGTAACATAATTTTCATCATGATTACCTATAACTTAAATTAAATATGACAACGGCTAAAACTTGCACAGTATCTCATGCTTTGTTGAAATAAAATTATTTCACCAAAGAATATGACGAGGTATTATTTCAAAATCATTGTATGCTTAAAAAAATTATAATAAACTCTGTTAATACTTTTATGCAACATTATCATGTGCTTTGATGAAATAAATAATTTTCTCCAGATTGCTGAAATATGGAAATTCAGAATTATTATAAATGTATTTGAAAAAAAAAATTGTGTTCTGTAAATTTTTTACACTTAATCTTCGTGTTGATTTTCATAACAAATAACCGCAATTTTCAACGTTCAGAACATCGCTTGGTAAAATTTTCTGTTGCATTTAATACATCCGAACGCAGCCTTTTTTCCCCAGTTTCAGGCTCAAAAAAGGGGGATGCATATTTTACATCAACGTGTATTATATTTGGCCTAATACAGTAATTTTTAATGTTTCATTGTTTCACTGTGTGACTACTATTAATGAAATCTAAACATATTACCTAGGACATGTACAGTTTGTTAATATATAGATGAGATATCATAATTCACGTGTTTGTCAAACATTAAAACTATGACTTAGCAAATCATAAATAAAAACAAATGTCATTTTAAACAAATTTGAAAGAATAGATGTTTTGTTTAGGTGCTTTCGTTGGTTTCACTTGTAAACCATTCAATATTCTAAAAATCAATTCTACACCTTTTCGTCCTCTTCTATTTTTGTTTTTGCATTGTAAATAAAGAAAAATATATGCCTAATAGCCCGCTGTTAAATAACTTGGAATTCCTGGGGAATGAAATTCTGAGTGCAGTGAAATCTACAGCACCGCCTCAAAAGTATTCGCGGAAAGACAAAATGGCCGGTTTTTTATTTTTAAGTTTCGATAAAAAAAATTGATTCTTTCCCCATTATTCATCGATTGTTGATTAATTTAGAGTTATCTCCGGTATTCTTATCACATGACCAATGACCTAATCTGATGACATATCACTGTTTCCATCTGCTATTTTTATCGTTGGGTGATTTCCAAGATGGGACGCAAGTCAAAAGAAATGAGCAATGAGGTTAAAAAACTGGTCGTTCATTTAAAACAAGAGGGACACAGAAACTGTGAAATTGAGAGATTGTTGAATTTACCTTAGTCAACAATTCGATCCATGCATGGAAAAGATTTATTAACAACGAAAATATTGAAAATACGCCTCGAACAGGCAGACCTCCAAAAGTTACAAAGCAGGCAGAGAGTAGACTTTTGAGACTCGTAAGAAGTAACCGTGAGAGACCGTTGTGAGATATTACTGCGGATTTAATACAGGGGGAGCAGTACACGTTCACCATAAGATTGTCCAACAAATTTTACATAGGAACAAGGTTTTCAGGCGAGTTGTGAGGAAGAAAATGGTCGTGAGGGATGTAAACAAAAGAGAAAGACTTTCGTGGTGTCTTGCGAGGAGGAGATGGACAGTGCAGAATGAATGGAAGCAAATTATATTCAGTGAATAGACAGACAGACAGACAGACGAACGGATGATGGACGCACTACTATCGCATAAGCTCTTCTGGTCTCTGACCAGTAGAGCTAAAAATGATATTAAAGATAAGATATTCTAAATCGTTACAACTCCCCCTGCCTTAAGATTTGACTCCGTTCAAATATAATGAACAGTAGCGCATAATCATAATTGATATAAAACTAATAACATATATACATTGTACGAATAAAACGCAAATAAGAAATTTACATGTTATATGCTGACATTGCAAAACAAAAATTGTTCAATAAACTGACATAAAACGTTGAATAAACATGGGGTAAATTAAAAGTAATATTTACATATTTTCATACATGTTCATATCAACATTTTGTTAAACACATAGAAACACATAAAAAAAATAGTTGTCACAAGCAAATGTCTTTTATAATGTCTCTGAAACCCGGACCGATGGCCACGAAAACTGAATGGACACTTCGTTGAGAATGTCTAGGGCAATGGCTCCTACATCTACTTCATTTAAGTTGACATTTTCTGAGTGGCTGATTGAAGTATTTCTGGTCTTCTCTGTCCTACCATTTTTGAACGTTTGCACAGTTCTAGTCAGACACAAGTAAATTATAGTGGTCTCCGTGTTTATTAACTGGTCATAGATTCATTTCGAACGGTCTCTCCATCTTCTTCCCTTGCGGATGCGGCATTTGAGGGGTCTTCATGGAAATTGATTAATCCCAAATTTTGGGCGATAAGGTCATCTACTGAGCTGAGGATGTCTCCAGTAGCTTCATTGGTAGAATTTAATAACTCGGGATCCATACAAAGTCCATCGCATCCATTTAGATTAAATTCATCATCACTTGCAATGTCCTCACACATGTCAGTTACAGACTGAGTGTTCACTGGAATTTCGTCAAAGAATTCCTCTTCATCAGAAGATATATCTTCGTGTGTGGGATCCATTATAAACACGGGTTTCAGCTCTTCTTTTTGTTGATAGGGCATTTTTGTTGATTTGCAATTTGACAGTTCATTTTTCACATTTTCCTCACAGAGTTTATGCACACGGACGTAATTTGCTTTTAAATTTGATTTTCTTACAAATGGTTTCTGGCAGTATGAACACTTTAGCACGCTAATAATACAGGAATGTTTCTCTCGAATATGTCTCACTAAATTATTTCGTTGCACTATTGAAATTCCACAATATTCGCATAAATAATAATCCATATAGTTACATCTTGTTGTTTGTTTTCTGCGTTATGAAATAGTGAAGTCAAAATATTTTTTTGGTCTTCTTATTTGACATCCTAGGCGCGTTGTCTTGGTAACAGGAATTTGGGCATTGTCAATACCAAATTCGTTGCTCAAGTTTCTTTTTGATTGGTCATCGGGTACTGTTTGATCACGAACTTTAGGTCCAGCTGTATCGTCTGGTCGTCACAATGTGAATCTTCATCACATGTCATGTTGTCATTATCATCGTCTCAATATAAATTATCGGCTCCAGGAACGTTTGTCTTGAAAGGCTTTATGTTGTCAGCATTTGTTGTATTGACTTTTAATATTCGTTACGAATTCTGTAATTTATTACGAAATAAATAAGAACGAGTTGGCATATTAGCTTAACAGTCCTTAAAGATAATTTGTACATGGTATATTTCGTGTGCTTTATAATGATTTTTTCATTGGATTTTTTTATTACGAAAGAAAACAGGAACGAATTAGTATATTAGGTCTCAAGTGTAACGATTTAGAATATCTTATCTTTAATATCATTTCTCTTTAATTAATTGTTCACACATTATCTACACTTATGCTATAAATCTTATCTGTCTATTAATCGCCCCTCTTATCTAACCCCCTGCTGATCGTAATTACCTGTGTATTGACTCCTGATCTTAAGGATCTTATAATGTGCTCCTGATCGTCAGGAGCGGATCTTAAGTATATATAGCGCGACAGAATGTTAGAATTATATATAGAAAGATAGGATATATAGACGAGAGTATTGATATGTAGCGATATAGATATACTCACTTATACTTGTTTTACTTGGATTATTAACTTTGCCTATGATTTGGATTTCTATGTGATTGTTTACTTGGATTTTATATACTGTGGATTTTTTTCCTGGATGTTTTTATTTGTGATGTGTTGTGTAAATAAACTGTAGAATAGACGAACTTGAGTCTCATTTCAAGATATGAGGAGAATTTAACGCTACCAAATAGAGAAATTAAAGACTGAGGACAAAATGTGGATACGGCCGCTCGGTCGGCGCTACAACTGGTGGGCAGCGGTTGGGATTCGTTCCTTCATATAATATGTGATTTTTGTGATTTGAAACTTCGCAGCACAGTTAAGGTTACAAATGGAAATATCGGCGATTTTTTAACATAAAAAATACATACTTAATTAGGATGGGCGATTCTTTTTAGGACTTCACTGATATCAAAAAAATGTAATGTGGTTTAAATCTACATGTTGGGGAAATTTAGATTTTTTATTTAGACTTGTCACGTGATGTCGACGTCACATGATTTTGCAATTATACTTGCAGTTTAGAGGTCATTTATAAATTCCATTATTGCAAGGGCATAACCAAGTTAAAAATCTTAGTTTAATTTATAATCCTTTTCAACACTATATGTAGTTTGTGGAAAATGCTGCGAACCTATATAGATTCCCTTTTTAATTGCGCAAATTTAAGTTGTTGGACGGCAGGTTGAATATTTTGCTGGTCAACTACATTAAATATAGCTATAATTAATTTATTTGCAAGATTTCATGAGGTTCGCAGCACTTTTCAAATATCCTTATGCTTCTTGAGTTTATGTGTAAAAACTTGGCAAGATACATCGAGAGTATGCCCTTGCAATAAATCGATTTATTAGGGCCCTTCCATTACTTTTTCAACGAAACTGCATACAAACACACGACATTATCACGTGTATGGAGAATGTACGAACAGTTCATAGATAAAATACTAAAATAGACATCGCGTCTAAATTAACGGCCTTTTATTTAATTGCAAATAATATTTTATTTAAGAACAAAAGACATTTTTCACTGTACAAAATGTGACTTGATCAGCCTCTCACTATGTACAAACTACGTCATTTTTGCGAGATGACGTCACATTGACAAATGCATTGCGATCGATGCATCGTTTATATACTGTTGTGTGGGATTTAACAAACATCAAAACTGCATGTAATAGTAAGTTTGTGTGTAGTTTACAGCTATCCAGCTGTTTGAAATAGCAAATAATTTCATTTTGTGGTATTTTGAAGACCTTATATTATGCGTGACGTCATAGTAAACATTTCCCCTATAAATTAGGCCCCGCCTCCTTACTGTAACCTTAACTGTGCTGCGTTCTTAAAATTGTGATTTGTGTGTCCGATATGGAAAATCGTGAAAATATGACTTCACCACTGAAACTGGCTTACATTTATGACTACGACAAATGTGGGAATTTAGTCTTGGTGCGTGTGGAAAATTTTTATTTGCGCCAGGAATGTCCAAATTGTTACAACATGTTCCTCAAAAGGGAAAATTGCTACAAACTGTTAAAAGATGGGAGAATTGTGAGCCAATTCTATAAGTGTCCAGCGTGTGGATGTAGGATTAAAACGCCAACTGCGGGAAATTAGTTATTCTAAAAATCTGGATTATTTTGTGTTATACCTATTATTTGTGCACTGTGCTCTTTTCTTAAAAATGTTCCAAGAAAGGACTGATTATTCCCCGGTAGATATGGAAATAACGTCAGGAATACCTAACACTCAAAGAATCGGAGAAACTGTTTCTCGAGAGGATCACAGTGCCGTGCGCAGAAATTTGATGAATTCTTTTTGTGATGTGAACGCTATTGGGACACCATTACAAGCAAGTACTCCTCGCTATGAATCTGCGGTAGTGAAACAAAATACTGAAAATGAGCAGACCTTTATGTACAAGTTTATTTCCTGGATTTTTGTGTTTATTTCTTGTGGTGCTGCTGTATTTGCGTTATACCAACATTTCCCTGGATACATGTTATTGTGCCTAACCAAGGAATTTCTAATGTGTGGAGCTCTCGTTATTCTGTGCGTATTACTTCTTACAATCATTGTGAAGGATAAATTAAATCAACGCTCAGGACATAGGCAGCGATACTCTTCCCCTCAGCAGGAAAGTGCTACGTCTCAACCATATGACAAACCTACTTTAGTAGACTGGCCGGTGTACAATGGTAACAGAACAGCTCATCAAATTCCTGTAAAACGTACATATAGCGGAGATGGAACAGACATATGGACCGAGTTTATTCGCTATTTTGAGAATATTAGTGAACTTAATGCATGGGACACAGATAGGAAAAGGAGAGTATTTCTTACAGTTTTGCGGGGACAAGCGGAAACTTTTGTCTACGGATTGCCAGAATCTGTGCACAACGACTGGACCCAAATTAAGGAAGCTATGGATGGTAGATTTGGACACAAAGCGATGAAAGAAAGTTACATGACGGAGGCTAAGTTGCGTAAGAAGAGAGATGCTGAATCTTTCCGAGATTTTGGACAGGCTATTCATGATTTATATCGCCGAGCTTATCCAGATAACCGAGATTACGTACAAGAAGGAAGCATCAAGACCTTTTTAGACAACTGCAGTGAAAACGAGGATTTCCGTTTAGCTGTAAAAAGAACACGTCCCAGAACGCTAGATGATGCAGTAACGTCAGCCATGCAGGAGGAGTGCATCAGGATGACAGAAAACAAGAAGAGGGATGTTAGGTATCCGAGACCGCCAGTATATCATATTCCAAGTGGGACACGAAATCCATGTGATGTCAGAACAATGAACAATCAAATCAACAGATCATACCAGAATTATGATAGAGCAAACCAGAGAACTACCACTGTAAATGAAGACCAGGCCAAGAGAAAATGTTACCAATGTAATTCCCCCTACCATGTTATTCGGGACTGTCCTCATAGAAATGCTGGAACTAAAGTCAACTTGAGGTTAAACGGGAGAGGACCGAGGCAGTAGGCCGTGCGTCGGTCGGAGTGCGCAAGAGGCCTAGTACAGATATTAAAGAGTGTAACGTTTCAACTGGAAATGAATTAGGCGACAAATCTGCATCAATTGTAGAAAATCCTTTTTGTAAACCAGTACTTAAAGAAACGGAAACAAACACTGCAAAGCACGATGAATTTACCACAAGGCGGACTAGTTCCAGAGGAAGTGAGCATGTCATACAGGGAACTCGAGGCATGAAGATTCTAGGATTGGTCGAAGGAACGCCTTTGGAATTTCAAATTGACACGGGTGCTATAAACACATTTATAACAGAAGATACATATTACAGTATCTTGCCAGAAAATAGACCTGTACTGGAGCGCGCACACAAGAAGTTTCATTCAGCGGATGGCGGAGATTTAGATGTTCTTGGTACAGCCGTAATGCTACTCTCATTTGGTGATTTAGACATACATTTCCGAGCATTTGTGGGAAAAGTGAAATGCAACTTACTTGGACAAGATTTCATGGAAGAATTCAGGTGTATATGGAACTATGAGACTACCTCGTTAGTGCTTAGCTGTGTGCCTGGTAAGAGAAGAAACCAGATGAATAAGAGTACCAGAGTGATGTCTGTGGAAGATTGTGACATTCCAGCAGGACATGAAGCTATTGTGAAAGGAAGACTGGCCAGCAGAGATGTTTACGGCGAAGGAATAATAGTGCCGTTAAAGAAGTTTATACATGAGCATGGTATAATGGTGGCCCATGCTTTGATATTAGTGAAAAGTGATGAAAATGATGTGTTAGTGCGTGTGTTTAATCCAAGTGATAACGATGTGAAGGTGAAAAAGAATACCAATCTAGCGCTGTTTTCACCTGTGTTATGTTCCAGTGCTCCAGTTCCGGAAAATGTGTATAATGTAAATACCACAGGAGTTTCCGAGGAACTACCGGGTCATTTGTGCGACATGTATAAAGATGGGTGCAAATTCTTGTCACCCGAGCAGTCCCAAATTTTCCGACAGTTTTTAATACAGCACCAAACTGCATTTACTGATCCTAAAAAGCCAATGGAAAGGGCGAGGATAGGAGAGCATTCAATTAAATTGAAAGATGACACACCATTTAAGGAACCACCGAGAAAAGTTCCGATATTCAAGAGGGAAATTCTAGATGAAGAAATTGGAAATCTACTTGCGAACGGGCTTATAGAAAAATCCAATAGTCCCTGGTCGTCTCCATTAGTTCTAGTACAGAAGAAGGACAAAAGCTGGAGGTTGTGCGTTGATTACAGGAGATTAAATACTCGCACAGTGAAAGATGCATACCCGATTCCGAGAGTGTCGGATGACTTAGACTCTCTAGCCGGATCTAAGTGGTTTACATCATTAGACCTGAACATGGCTTACCATCAAATTCCAATGAATGAAAATGACAAAGAGAAAACAGCATTTGCGACCCCAAGAGGAGGACTTTATCATTACAGAGTTATGCCATTTGGACTCTGTAATGCACCTGCAACTTTTCAAAGAGTAATTGAAAAAGCTTTAAATGGTTTACAATGGCACGTGACGGTGTTATATCTTGACGACATTATAGTGGTTGGACGAGATTTTGAGGAACACTTGAAGAACTTAAATTTAGTGATCGATCGTTTGAGTGATGCAAATCTCAAACTCAAGGCAAAGAAGTGCAATTTTTTCTGTAAAGAAGTTTCGTTCCTCGGACACATAGTATCAGAAAAAGGAATTAAAACAGACCCAGCTAAAACTAAAGCAGTGAATGACTGGAAGCGTCCTGTTAATAAATCTGAATTACGAAGCTTTCTTGGATTAGTATCCTATTACAGAAAATTCATAAAGGATTTTGCAAAGATTGCAAAATGTCTACATGCATTGACTAGTAAACATGGAAAATGGGTATGGACTTCCGAGTGTGACGAAGCCTTTAAATGTCTTAAGGAAAAGTTAGTGACGGCCCCAATATTAGGATACCCTGACGTTAATGGTGGTTCGTTTATATTAGATACGGATGCGAGCAATGATTCCATTGGAGCTGTATTGTCACAAATACAGAATGGCAGAGAAACCGTAATCGCATATGCTAGCAGAACCCTGAGCAGTGCCGAAAAGAACTACTGTGTAACCCGTAAAGAGATGTTAGCTCTTGTGTATTTTGTGAAACACTTTAAGCAGTATCTCTTGGGACGCGAATTTCTACTTAGAACGGATCATGGATCGTTGGTGTGGTTACATAAATTCAAAGAACCTGACGGTCAAATAGCAAGATGGATTCAACAGCTAGGACCCTACAATTTCCGGATAGAACACAGACCCGGGAAACGCCACGGAAATGCAGATGCTCTTTCTCGAATAAATAACAGTGAGCCTGTACAATGCAAACAGTGTAAATTAAACGTAACCAATAATGCTCAATTGGAAGATGAAATGTTTCAAAGCAGTGAAGAGTTACGAAAACTGTGTGTTACTTCAAGTGATTCCACGGAAAATATTAACTGTGATATTGTGAAACTTATCTATCCCGATAATGAGAATACGGTGTTTTGTGTATCTACAGAAGAAAACAATAATAGGAGAAAAGATAAGAAAAAGAAAAGAGCTAATAGACCCCCACGGGCAAAACCTAGGAAACAGCCGCTAATTGAGTTGACAAATGAAAATATAAGACTAGAGCCGAGCTCGTTGCAAAGCAACGAGTAGGTCTTCCGTCGGAGCTGCGGACAGGGAGAAGTGACCTTGAGTCAAGGTCATGCCACGTTCTAATGTTAAAGCAATCTTTTAAGAGTAGATATCTTCTCATTATGTTTTACTATCTAAAAAATGGATAGCAAAGGAATTTTTGCGACCTTGACCTTGTCAAAATGACATTGCGTCACACCATGACACATGCTGGTGTTGAGAATATCCCATTTGTGTGCTGCTTCCGTATTGACACATTCACACATGTTCTTTCAAACAATGCATCCAGCCAGAACACCTTATCCTAAATGACCTTGATTAAAGGCCATGACACATTCGGCATGATTTAAGCTATACCCTTTTTTCGATAGGCCTTGTCAAAGCTTACATGTGTAAAACCAGATTTGAAAGCGCTACCCTTTCTCTATAAAAAGTTATGGTAAATTTTTAAAATGTCTACATGCATTGACTAGTAAACATGGAAAATGGGTATGGACTTCCGAGTGTGACGAAGCCTTTAAATGTCTTAAGGAAAAGTTAGTGACGGCCCCAATATTAGGATACCCTGACGTTAATGGTGGTTCGTTTATATTAGATACGGATGCGAGCAATGATTCCATTGGAGCTGTATTGTCACAAATACAGAATGGCAGAGAAACCGTAATCGCATATGCAAGCAGAACCCTGAGCAGTGCTGAAAAGAACTACTGTGTAACCCGTAAAGAGATGTTAGCTCTTGTGTATTTTGTGAAACACTTTAAGCAGTATCTATTGGGACGAATTTCTACTTAGAACAGATCATGGATCGTTGGTGTGGTTACATAAATTCAAAGAACCTGACGGTCAAATAGCAAGATGGATTCAACAGCTAGGACCCTACAATTTCCGAATAGAACACAGACCTGGGAAACGCCACGGAAATGCAGATGCTCTCTCTCGAATAAATAACAGTGAGCCTGTACAATGCAAACAGTGTAAATTAAACGTAACCAATAATGATGAATTGGAAGATGAAATGTTTCAAAGCAGTGAAGAGTTACGAAAACTGTGTGTTACTTCAAGCGATTCCACGGAAAATATTGGCTGTAATATTGTGAAACTTATCTATCCCGATAATGAGAATACAGTGTTTTGTGTATCTACAGAAGAAAACAATACTGGGAGAAAAGATAAGAAAAAGAAAAGAGCTAATAGACCCCCACGGGCAAAACCTAGGAAACAGCCGCTTATTGAGTTGACAAATGAAAATATAAGAAAACATCAAATAAATGACGAAGGACTGGCAGAAATTCTCAGACTCAAGGAAAACAATCCCAGCAAAATCCCAATTACCGCAGTGTCAAACAAAAACTTTGAATTCAAAATCTGGTTTTCAAGATGGGAATTACTACTTGTGAAAAACGGAGTTCTGTGCTATCGATGGATGGAAAATAATTGTGAAAAACTTAAAATATGTACTCCAAAAACCACTGCGTGATGTAGTGTTGTGGCATGTTCATGATTCCGAGACATCCGGACATTTAGGAATAAGACGAACCTATGCAAAGATTATGGCGAACTGTTACTACTGGCCACATATGAGACGATATGTTCAGGATTATGTGAGTTCGTGTGACATATGTGAAGAGAGGAAAAACCCGAGTCGTAGAAAAAGGGCCTACATGAAAAAACATCTGGCCGGTGAAAAGTTCGAGCGAATCGCCATAGACATCACTGGGCCATTTCCGAAGTCAGAGAACGGAAACCTCTACCTTCTCGTGGTTGCCGATTACTTTACAAAATTTATGGAGATATTTCCATTACGGAACATAGAAGCTGAGACGGTTGCAGATGTAATCTTTAAAGGATGGATCAAACGGTACGGATGTCCTGGAGAAATTCACACCGATCAGGGGAGCCAATTTGAGAGTCGATTATTCCAAGAAATGTGTAAAGTGTTACAGATAAATAAAACCCGAACAACAGCTTACCACCCGCAGTCCGACGGAATGGTTGAACGTCTTAATAGAACTATCAAGGACATGTTATCGAACTGGGACAGATACATGGATGGTTTGGTACTAGCTTACAATACCACCCCCCATGAAACAACTGGAATCACACCTTACAGAATGGTGTTTGGAAATGAAGCTTCGTTACCTTTGGATATAATGACTGAAATAAATGTTACAGAAGAAGAACCATCAACTAATGAATCAGCGTACGTGAGAAAATTAGAAATGGAGTTAGCAACAACTGGTGAAATAGTGCGGGAAGTTACTGGGAAAATATCTCAACGCCAGAAACAATATTACGACAGAAAAGTACGAGAAATTAATTATGATATTGGCGAGCTAGTCCGTCGTAATCAACCAAAGATTATTACTGGAACAAAAGCAAAACTTGCAAGATCGTGGACAGGTCCTTGGACTATAGTGAAGAGACTGAGTGATGTTCTATATCAAATAAGACACTCAAAATCATCAAAACTTGTAGTGGTACATGCTGACAACATAAAGCCTTTCAAGACTAATGTTCCTGGAGCCGATAATTTATATCGAGACGATGATAATGACAACATGACGGGTGATGAAGATTCACACGGCGACGGCGAGACGCACAAGCAGTTACGACCAGACGATACAGCTGGACCTAAAGCTCGCAATCAAACAGTACCCGATGACCAATCAGAACGAGATTTGAGCAACGAAATTGGTATTGACAACGCCCAAATTCCCGTTTCCAAGACAACGCGCCTAGGACGTCAAATAAGAAGACCGAAAAAATATTTTGATTTCACTTTTTCATAACGCAGAAAACAAACAAGATGTAACTATATGGATTATTATATATGTGAATATTGTGGAATTTCAATTGTGCGACGAAATAATTTAGTGAGACATATTCGAGAGAAACATTCCAGTATTATAAGCGTGTTAAAGTGTTCATACTGCCAAAGACCATTTGTGAGAAAATCAAATTTAAAAGAACATTACGTCCGTGTGCATAAACTCTGCGAGGAAAATTTGAAAAACGAACTGTCAAATTGCAAGTCGACAAAAATGCCGTATCAACAAAAAGAAGACCTGAAACCTGTGTTTGTCATGGATCCGACATACGAAGACATATCTTCCGATGAAGAGGAATTCACTGACGAAATTCCGGTGACCACTCAGTCTGTAACTGACATGTGTGAAGACATCGCAAGTGACGATGAATTTAACTTAATGGATACAATGGATTTCTGTATGGACTCTGAGTTATTTAGCTCTACCAATGAAACAACCGGAGACATCCTGGACATGGTCGATGACATTATCGCCCAAAATCCGGGATTAATTGATTTCCAGGAAGACCCCTCAAGTGCAAATGCCGCATCCGCAAATGAAGAGGAAGAAGAAGAAAGCGTCCGAAATGATGACAACGAACAGTCAATTAACACGGAGACAACTACAATTTGTTTGTGTCTGACTAGGACCGTGAAAACATTCAAAAACGGAAGAACTGAGGAGACCAGAAATACTTCAATCAGCCACTCCGAAAATGTCAACTTAAATGAAGTAGATGTAGGAGCCATTGCCCTTGACATTCTCAACGAAGTGTCCGTTCAGTTTTCGTGGCCATCGGTTCGGGTTGCTGAAACATTATAAGAGACATTTGTTTGTGACTTTTTCTTTTTCTATGTGTTTTTATGTATTTAACAAAATGTTGATATGAATATGTATGAAAATATGTAAATATTACTTTTAATGTACCCTGTTTTAACTCTACGTTTTATGTCATTTTTATAAGTTTGAGTAGTTTATTGAACAATTTTCGTTATGCAATGTCAGCATATAACATGTAATTTTTTACTTGCGTATTATTCACATAATGTATATATGTTATTAGTTTTATTACGAGCTACTTTTCATTAAATTTGAACGGAGTCAAATCTTAAGGCAGGGGGAGTTGTAACGATTTAGAATATCTTATCTTTAATATCATTTCTCTTTAATTAATTGTTCACACATTATCTACACTTGTGCTATAAATCTTATCTGTCTATTAATCGCCCCTCTTATCTAACCCCCTGCTGATCGTAATTACCTGTGTATTGACTCCTGATCTTAAGGATCTTATAATGTGCTCCTGATCGTCAGGAGCGGATCTTAAGTATATATAGCGCGACAGAATGTTAGAATTATATATAGAAAGATAGGATATATAGACGAGAGTATTGATATGTAGCGATATAGATATACTCACTTATACTTGTTTTACTTGGATTATTAACTTTGCCTATGATTTGGATTTCTATGTGATTGTTTACTTGGATTTTATATACTGTGAATTATTTTTCCTGGATGTTTTTATTTGTGATGTGTTGTGTAAATAAACTGTAGAATAGACGAACTTGAGTCTCATTTCAAGATATGAGGAGAATTTAACGCTACCAAATAGAGAAATTAAAGACTGAGGACAAAATGTGGATACGGCCGCTCGGTCGGCGCTACACAAGTTCTTGATGACAACTCGTACAATATATACATCGATTCAAATTCGGAATTAAATACAATCATACTTGAATTCGCCTTAATGACTTCATGTCTATCAATATTTATTTTTACTTAGTTCCGAAATCAAAATGCCCTTAATGTAAGAAATTCATAAAATTTTTGGGAACATGTAATCCGTTAGTTGCCCCTATGCATTACATAATGCAGAAGTAAGGTTGATGATTACAACATTTACAGTCAGCGGGAAGGGATCAAGACGGCTGTCCTGTAACGAATGAAAAACTTTCATTGTCAAATTAAGACAACGAATTTTTTTTCGGATCGCTTAACGTGTCAACAAATACCGGGTTAGCTTGTCCTCTACGCTGTGCCTATAAATATCCAGGGAATAAATGAATAATACACATATTTGTAGCGCTATCGAACGGTAAGCCTCTCTATTTGAATAATCCAAGTGCGAGATAACTCCAGTTTTATTATGGCGTCGAGCTTGCTCGATCGTCATCTAGCGATCGATCAGTCAGTTTTTTCAGTGGATGCATCCGCAATAAAAAAAAATAGCAACAGCTGTAAACCAATTTCTTTTAAAACGTTCACAACAATAGCTTGAATATAAAATTAAATAAATTGCATGTATATTCAATTAATTCTACTACAAAACGACCATATTATATTTATACGGAAATTTCTCCTTTTACAATACGGACATGACCGTCTTCGAAATGTCTCGGTACCTCCTTGAAGATTTCACTAGCCAATCAATTACGTCGGGATTTAGATCCTCCGAATAAACGATATGAGAGTCTCTACTTATCTCTTTTGTGCCGTCAAGGTTACGCCTTACTGTGTTATTTAACAAAATACAAATCGTTGATCTCTGCGTGAGATCATTTTCGTCAGCGTCCTGATTTTCACAGCTATAATCACTGTCACGATCACTGGAATAGTCAGAAGCACTCAATTCTGTCTGGCTGTCATCGGCCACAGAGATAACTTCCCGGGTGTCCGCCGACTCATCTTCTATCATCTCTACGATACAGTCACTTGTGAAGTCAGAACAATTGTTTCTACAAGAGTCTCATCAATTTCCAGCAGTTCTGATCCAAAGGAAATGTCATCCAGAAAATGTTCATTGGTCAACTGAGTCTGCTGAGCCTCACGGTAGGTCTCCTCGTTTTCATTTCTGTTGAGCCTCGTTTTCATCAGACGAAATGTCATCATATGTCACTATGAACACCGGTTTTCGGGATTCCATGAAGCTGTTTCTTTTAATTTTCCGCCGCGGGGTGTTAAAGGCCTCACCGACGAAATGGTGGTCTAACTTATGCACACTCTTAAGATGTTTTTTCAGATTTAATTTTTTGGTGAATAGTTTCTGGCACTAATCACATTTCAAAACAATCAAGTCACTACTATGCTGTTTGCGATGATGCTGAATTAAGTAACTAATTGTTGAAAACACACCCACAATACACAAATTATCTGGAGAATGGTCAGTTGGTACCGAAGTGGTCTTATAACTCTTTCAAGAGATGTTGTTCTAATAACGGCTTCTGATTGGCTTTCGGCATAATGATATGACTGTTCCTCTGCGACAGACTCTGGCTGTAATTTCAATCGTTTGGTAAGTGACATCGGTCTCTCGCTCGCTGCTGGCACGCGACGTCGTGGGGCACTTGCTGCCATTTGTACATTCGGATTCAGGAACCAAGCACGATTGTTTATTCCCCCTGTCCCGTCCCTACTAACGCTTTTAAAGATCCTTAAATTGTGGGTCTATGAGACCTGTCATGATTATAGATAAATCTAAAAGAGGCTGTGATTTCTAGTTGATTGCTTGTTTCAAAATATGATTTAGCGAGTCTTAATTGTTGTTAGTCCATGGGTTATCATCGAATCCAGATGCCATCGGCTTCTTCACTTTTTCTTTCAAATTAGTTTTTAGTTTGTTTTAGAAATATTTTTTTTTTAAAATCCCGACGGCTTTCGAGAGACATCTTCAATATGCTCCCACTTTTCCTCGAAACAAATGGTATCATCTGCTGTAATTAGCCCGTCTTCCCCGGATATTAAGTCCAAGATAACGCGTCTCTCTGATTTCTCAGCACAATCATCAACAAGTTTTTGTTTGGTATTTTGGTAAAAGATGTCTTAAGCATAATCTATGTTGTGAACTTGGGAAAGCTTCGTATTTTGGTAAAGATGTCTTTTGCATATGTCGTGAATTTGGGAAAACTATCTGTCGTAATTGCGTTGACAAGAGCCTTTTCTTCGTCCGAACCAAAAATAGTTTAGTCAATATCCGATAATTTTGTCCTCATATGATTGAAAAAAAAATGCTGTTAAGTTTCAAAGTCACTGTTGTCATGAATGTAAACTGGACCTAAAAATATTGGTTGAAGCCAGTATATGAATCTGTCTGCTTCTACATTGTAAGACTTTTCTCGTGTTGTCTGGAAATGTGATTTTACCTCTTCCCTATGTTGGCCTTCTATAAGTTCCCCTCTGTCTGCTATTTGTAGATAAATCACTTTGAAAAAAATTGCAGCCCATTCACCCTCCCCTATATATTCTTTCAAGCAAAATGTCTAATTTCTCCCGCCTCCAGTCAGCATCCATGATTTAGATAAAATGAATTGTTGTGATCGACCATTTTGGAAGACCCTTCTGTTATTTTATTGTTTATCCACTTTTATTTTTTCCTACAAATTCTTGTCAGCCGATTTCTCGAATATTTTTTGGCTCTATTGTTATGTAATAGATAAACCATACAATTTTGACTGTTTTGTGGTGTATTGTAAATTATACCATGGTTTGGATTTCACGACCCTGGGTTTAACCTCACGAGACGAAGTCGAGTGAGGTTACCCAGGGTCGTGAAATCCAAACCATGGTATAATTTACAATACACCACAAAACAGTCAAAATATGTATGGTTTATCTGTTTTAACCTATGATATATAAATATTAAATTTATTTTAAATGGGTACAACATGTTTATTAGTATTAATTTAAGTGTAATATAATTTTATTCAAGCATTATCCCTATGGAACCTCATTCAAGGTATTGCATCATCACAAATTAAAGAAGAAACGATTCTCGGAAAATTGCATCATCATTAATTAAAGAAGGAACCATTGTCAGAAAATAGGGGGTGAAAATGGGGAATTTATAATCAATAAGAAAAAAGTGATAAATTCTATTATTTTAAATACAATATTTAAAAGATAATATTTAGCACTAAATATTCTGTACTTTGATAGAACTTTTGAGAAAATATTTTTAAAAAGTGCGATAAATTTAAGAATTATCGAAAGTTTAACCTCATGGGGAACCTCTTTCAAATGATCACGTGATTCAAATTTGGCGTCAAGCGCACAGTTGAGTTAAGAAACACGATGGAGGTTGACGATCTTGATTTCATGGAACTTTTGCCAGTTTTGGGCGATGAACTTGGGGATGACGATGAAAACTTTACATTAAGTCAAATCGCCGATCGTATAGAACTGGACTACATAAAGTCAGAGTGCATGATATCTAATTTTGCGGACATGACTTTTGATCTTGGATATCAGTCCGAGAGTGGAGAAACGGGACCCAGCCATTCTAACATGGAAGTAACTACCATTCAGGATACGTGTACTCTTTCAGAGAATTCGTTGAGATTCGGAAATCCAGTCAAAGACGAAGATTTGGATGAACTTATCTCCGGGACAACCCCTGCCAACACTAAGAAAAGTACAGCATGGTCAGTTCGTGTGTTTAATGATTGGCGCATTTCACGAAATACTGCACTTGAAAATATTCCAAATTTGGACCATTTTTCCGCGGATGACATAAACAGATGGCTCTCGAGGTTCATAGTTGAAGTAAGGAAACGTGATGGGGATTTTTACCCTCCTAAATCACTCTACCTCTTAACAACGGGTATTCTGCGCCACATGCGAGAAAACGGAAATACTCTGAACTTTATGAACGAAAAGGATGACCGTTTTATCCGATTTCGACGGAGCCCAAGTCTACCAAAACCCGGTGTTGATTTGAATGTAATGTGGGTCCTACTGAAACGTCGGCAACAGCAATTCTGAACCAGTTGAAAAGTGGATTTAATCAGTGTAGTTTCACATTTAATTTTGGAAATTAATAACTATGTTTGAACAGGCATTCTTACATTTGTTTGGACTGTAAACAAATTCAGATAAATTTGTTTATCATAATACAATTGCTTTATTTTGTTAATTTTAATTAATAAAGACACCCTGATTTGCTTTATTTTTATAGCATGGATTATTGAAAAGAAATTATACCATGGAAGCCATGGTATAACTGCAACAATGTGAAATTATACCATGGTGTATGGGGATTTATACACAAATGCCTATAACATAGGGGCAATGGAAGTATCATAGGTTAAGAAATTCTTAGGATGGATATTTTTTTTCAAGGCTTTTTGTTCTTTAATATCGCCCCCGTTTATGAGTTATTGCCCTTTGATTGATTATTTCGATGCTCTTTTGTCCCCTTGATTTCTCAGGAACTACTTAAGATAATTACATGAACATTTTAAGAAATTGAAGATAACGTATTGTAGTTAATTTTATACATTTGGTTACCCTATGAAAAAAAATCTAGATAATATTTAAAGAAAGTTTTTCAAGCCCCTTTCTATTCTGCGGTAGTCTGTAAACCAAGCATCCAACCGGACCGGAAGGCGCGCGTCACAAATGTAATTCATTCGGACCACCACCCAACTAATGTTATAACATACACACGCTCCTTTTTGAGTATATAGTAGTTTACACATTTGGGTTTATAAACCTAATTCAGGAAAGGAGGAGGGTCATAACGATGAAATTCATCTCGGTCTCGGTAAAGAAAATATATAACCTAACATATCGCGCTGATCAAACACAGGATGACCATGCAGGTTTGCAACAACAAAATGGGTCACTATTTTCTTACATAAAAACAGGGTCAAATACACGAATATGCTTTATGGACCCTGAGAAAGTTCACACAAAGTAACAAATTGAAATGGTCTACTGAAAAGACAAAATGTATATTTACGGGTTTTGATTTTATTTTTTCCTCTTGCACGTCTTGGTCCTTTCTTCAACTACCAGGTTCATTTATTATACTCCCCGCAAACGAAGTTTGGGGGGATATAGGAATCACCTTGTCCGTCTGTCTGTCCGTCCGTCTGTCTGTGCAACCGTGTCCGGTCCATATCTTTCTTACAGAGGGACATTAGAATCTGTTACTCCACACGGAGATTGCTTATGACCTAAGGGTGTGTCATGACCTTGACCCAAGGTCATTTGAAGAAGTTCAAGGTCACTGGAAGAAAAATTTCATAAATCATTTTTGAGACATATCTTTTATGGATGAACTTGGTAGGTTCTCATTTCACACAAAGATTGCCCATGACTCAAGAATGTGTCAAGACCTTGACCCAAGGTCATTTGGGGAAGTTTCAAGGTCACTGGAAGAAAAATTTCATAATTCGTGTCCGGTCCATATCTTTCCTTTGGATAAACTTGGTAGGTTTTCATTTCACACAAAGATTGCCCACGACCCAAGGGTGTGTCATGACGTTGACCCAAGGTCATTTGGGGAAGTTCAAGGTCACTGGAAGAAAAATTTCATAATTCGTGTTCGGTCCATATCTTTCTTATGGATAAACTTGGTAAGTTCTTATTTCTCTCAAAGATTGACCATGACCTAAGGATGTGTCATGACATTGACCCAAGGTCATTTGAAGAAGTTCAAGGTCACTGGAAGAAAAATTTTATAATTCGTGTCCGGTCCAATCTTTCTTATGGATAAACTTGGTAGGTTCTCATTTCACTCAAAGATTGCCCATGACCTAAGGGTGTGTCATGACCTTAACCAAAGGTCATTTGGGGAAGTTCAAGGTCACTTGAATAAAAATTCGCAGCACAGTTAAGGTTACAGTAAGGAGACGGAGCCTAATTTGTACGGGAAATGTTTAGTATGACGTCACGTATAATATAAGGTCTTCTAAATACCATAAAATGAAATATTTGCTATTTCAAATACCTGGATAGCTGTATACTACATACAAACTTACTATTACGTGCAGTTTTATCGCTTTTTACATCCCACACAACAGTATATAAACGATGCATCGATCCCAATGCACTTGTCAATGTGACGTCATCTCGGAAAAATGACGCAGCTTGTACACAGTGAAAGGCTGATCAAGTAACATTTTGTACAATGAAAAATGTCATTTGTTCTCAAATAAAATATTATTTGCAATTAAATGAAAAGCCGTTAACTTGGATGCGATGTCTATTTTAGTATTTTATTTATAAACTGTACGTACATGTTCCAGGCAATCGATACTAACGTGTGTTTGTATGCAGATTCATTGAAAAAGTAATGGTAGGGCCCTAATAAATCGATTTATTGCAAGGGCATACCCTAAATGTATCTTGTCAAGATTTTAAACATAAACTCAAGAAGCATTAAGATATTTGAAAAGTGCTGCGAACCTCTTGAAATCTTGCAAATAAATTAATTATAACTATATTTAATGTAGTTGACCAGCAAAATATTCAACCTGCCGTTACACAAATTAAATTTTAGCAATTAAAAATTGAAATCTATATAGGTTCGCAGCACTTTTCACAAACAACATATGGTGTTGAAAAGGATAATAAATTAAATTAAGATTTTTAACTTGGTTATGCCCTTGCAATATTGAAATTTATAGATGACCTCTAAACTGCAAGTATAATTGCTAAAGTCATGTGACGTCGACATGACATGACAAGTCTAAATGAAAAATCTGAATGTCCCCAACATGTAGATTTAAACCACATTACCTTTTTTTCTATATCAGTGAATCCTAAAAAGAATCGTCCATCCTAATAAAGTATGTAAAATCGCCGATATTTCCATTTGTAACCTTAACTGTGCTGCGTTTCATTTTTTGTGTTTGATTCATATCTTTATTATGGAAGAACTTCTGAAAAACCCAGCGGGGGGTATTTTGTCCCGTTTGGACACTTCTAGTTTCTGCAGGCGCATTTGCAGCGCAGTATTGCGCCTTTTGCATTTCTATAACGCGCATTAGCGCGTTTGACTTCTTCCATCAACTCGCTTATTTTCTGAGTGTGGAAACTCTCCCACTCGATAGTGGACTGAAACAAGAAAATAGGTTCATAATATATAAACACACAATTAATCGTATTTAATAAGAAACAAAAAAAAGAAAAGAAAATATCTCACCATAAGTAAATTAGATTGTAAGCCTGTAAGAAAACAATCATTCTACATTTTTAAAGAATAAGTTACTTACAGAGTCCAGGTCGGACTCCGACCTGCTCCGGGAAACACTGAATAAACGACGACGAGGTGTATTCTTTAACAAATATATATAAATATATATTAATCTTTGTGTATTGGTATCTTTAATGCAAACACATTACTTTTGAACGGTCAATATAAAAATATCACTGAAGAAGTTAAAAGTCAAAAAGAAAATGTATTTTCAAATATTAACAATAGTCATACCTTTTGAATGTGAAGCGACAGTGCTTTTCTTTTGAATTACCTGAGACAACACTTTTCTAAATACACTGATTTTTGACTCTGTGACATTGAGGCTTGACTTACTTTTCACAATTTTAACCTTGGTCACAACCTTTGAATGAGAAGAGATTGGATATATTATATAGAATCACATGTATGTTAACTGTTATGAAATCTTTTCAAATACTAGTATAAGATGAACTTTGACCTTGAAGTTTAATCTGCTTTTCCAAAATTAAACATTGCTTAAAATTCACCATAAGTTTTGATAGAGAAAGGCTGGGTCAGGTTGCCTTTATTCTTATATGCTGGTCTAACATAGTGTCTTTCACTAACTTGGCGCGCCTGTGATCTTTTAGGGCTTGGCGTAGGACAGGGTAGATTTTTTAAAAACTTTTCCCTCAATCTCAGGGGGGAAATTGTTCATTAACCGATACATTACTACGATGTAGTTTATGTGGTGCTCGACTGCGAATGAAATCAGCAACAAAATCCCTGGCATCTCGTATTTGTGAGTGCAAGTGGTCCGGACATCCCCCACGAGCTACATCCTCTGCGGATGTAAAATCTGTGTCTTGAGACCCGTTATCTATACGGTATAATACTGTACCTGTCTTACTATCGCTGCTGCGTCAAATTTAATGTTCTGTTCCCATGCAGGCAGCTGTCCAGTTAATTTAATATAAACAATATTTTATTATGAAGGAACATAATAGGATCGGACAGCAGGTACTGCCTATACAAGTCCTCTCCAAAATACAAAGATCAAAGTCATACATGTGCAAGTAAATATTAGCTACATAACATTAAAAAAACATAGAAAGCTGTCCAGTTGAAAATAATTCAACCATTTCATTCTGAAAGTAGGTAAGACACAAATTCCAGCAAGATCCCCCTAGGACAAGTTCGGAGATATAAGGCCCTAAGTCGCAGTCCTCGTGATTTACTCAATAGTGAATTAGTATCTCCGACCATAGAAACCTTTCAATCAATAATATACATGTGTATGAAGTAACCATTCTTTATTTTCCTTTATTTTGATTTTATCGTATATATGTAGTTTATTTGAAAGAAAAGTTAATACACATAAACACTATCCTAATTCAATACAAGTTCAAGCAAAGTAAAATCAGTTAACTTGACGCAACTAAGTCATAAAGTTTATATTTAAAGTCAATTGCTAACGAAATATAAGCTCCGACAAACTTTACATGCTTTCTGAAAGAAATTGAATTAAGTTTCGCTAAATTCCAAAGAGTTGTTATGCAACTCTTACTCAATTCAACGGAAATTAACATTTTATTTTTGTTGTTTCATAGCTTTCAGTTTTGCGCAGTTCTTTTCAGGTGCCCCATTCGATCACAGAACATACACGGCTCAAGCTGTCGGGATAAACCAATAGTAAATTGCTGTCGCCGCCCATAGGATGGTCTAATCTGGCGCATTCCGTTGTAGTCGTAGGGATAACCATATGTTTGGTAAAAGAACGACTTCAGATTTGTCTAATGTCGATATACATTTGTTAAGGAGGACTAGCATTCCTGATTAGATTTATTCTGCTGGGTTTCGTCTTTCTTCTATTCTTTCTGTTTCATGCATTCCAACAGTGCGGTAGTCAGGCGCTTTACCACCGTAAACGAAAGTTGCACGATATTAATTTTCCCTTGGTTTCTTGTCGCCTGTTTTGCCAGTTCCTCAAACGTATCTGCATCCTCGTGGTTTAGGGATTTAGCTTTTGCAGCTAATTCTTCTAAGGTTAGGAGCAGACAGAGGATGAAATCCCACCACTCTGTCGACTGAGTTGTTACGGAATGGTCACTGATAAAGTACTTTTCAATTACCATTCAGCTTTCTTCCAGTCAGGTGAATGGAAGGAACATTTCAGTGACCATTCAGCCAACTTTCAGTGACTTTTCGGCCAACTTTCAGTGATCATTCAGATTTTCTTTCAGTGATGTTTTCA
>PRKT01002013.1:22014-37826 GCA_003671525.1 Saccostrea glomerata | reverse complement strand
GATGCATCCTGAGGTTTTGTAAATTGTTCAAACCATGACCCCAGGGGGTAGGGCAGGGCCACAATAAGGACTCTGAGTTTACCTTTAAAATATACATAGGAAAAAATTTGTTGTTTTTTAGTTCACCTGAGCTAAAGGGAAATGATCACATCTTGTCCGTCATCCGTCCATCTCTCCGTCCGTCCGTCTGTAAACTTTTCACATTTTCAACTTCTTCTCAAGAACCAATGGGCCAATTTTAACCAAACTTATTACAAATAGTCCTTATTGGTTAAAGGGAGATTAAATTGTTAGAATGAAAGGCCAAGTTCCCTTACAAGGGGGATAATCAAGAAAAGACAAAAAAGGGCAGGGTCATTAAAAATCTTCGTTTCAATAACCATGGGGCCAGGAAAGCTGAAACTTATGTGGAGGCATCTTTGGGTAGTGTATATATTAAATTATTTAAATCATGATCCCCAGGGATAGGGCGGGGCCACAATAGGGAATCCAAGTTTTACATAGAAATATATAAAACAAATCTCTAGAAATCTTCATCTCAAGAACCACTGAGCCAAGAAAGCTGAACCCCATGTGGAATCATCCGGGGGTAGTGTTAATTTTAAATTGTTAAATCAATACCCCTGGGGATATACATAGAAATAGTTAGGAATTTTTTTTAAGAACCTTCTTCTTAAAAAACCACTGGATCAGGAAAGTTGAAACTTATATTGAAGTATTGTGGGAGTACAATTTGATTAAAATCAGCTGTTGTTCGTAAGCGGTGGCGTATCAGAACAGCTGATTTTAATCAGATTGCGTGGGGGTAGTGTAGATTCTAATGTATTAAAATCATGAAAGGCGAGGGGGTAAAGGTGGGCACGAGAGGTATAGCAAGAGGGGAAATCTGATAAAGAACTGCATCATCCAAGTTACACAGGTGAGCGATGTGGCACATGGACCTCTTGTTAGTAATTGACCATTTCATTGACTGAAAAAATACCCCCCTTGTTGTTTTGTCAAGAAACTAGATTCTAAATTATCCACACCATGTCAAATAATGCATACATAGTGAAAATTGCAAAAGATAACATGTTGCATCTATGAGTGGCCGATGGCCTCATGTGGTTGGCCGATGGCCGTATGTGGTTGGCCAATGGCCTTGTATGGTTGGCTGATGGCCTTGTATGGATGGTCGATGGCCTTGTATGGTTGGCCAATGGCCTTGTATGGACGGCCGATGGCCTTGTGTGTCTGCATGGCCAATGGCCTTGTGTGTCTGCATGGCCGATGGCCTGTGAGTCTGCATGGCCGATGGCCTGTGAGTCTGCATGGCCGATGGCCTTGTGTGTCTGCATGCCAATGGCCTGCGAGTCTGCATGGCCGATGGCCTGTGAGTCTGCATGGCCGATGGCCTGTGAGTCTGCATGGCTGATGGCCTGTGAGTCTGCATGGCCGATGGCCTTGTAGAAGTAAACATGTACTATGTATGCTGAAAAATGCAATTTCTTTGGGGTAGAATAACACATGATATATAAAATAATCAGGTGTGAAATGCCCAAAACGAAGGTAGCACAAACAGAAAATTGATGTGTTTGGGATAGCTGAGAGTCCCCAAAAGAAATTGAACCACCACCATCCTTAATCTAATAACTCGTCTAATACGAGAAATGATAAACTATGTTCAAAATATACCAATTTAATAAACATTCAAATTAGTGACTAGACTAGTAATGACATATTATGCTTATTTGAACATTTTATACAAGCAGTTCTTCGTTACCTTTAGTTCATGATATAACAATAATATTCTGAAGTATCTACTCCTTCTTGAATTCTTAGATGAAAAGTTATCAACTCAAAATTTTAACGAATATTTGAGGTTAATAGGTCAAACGAATATACAAACTACAATATAACAAGTATTAGCAATAGTGAAATTATACAGCAATTCATGGTCCGCTATGTCTTAACAATAAGTAATATCAATGGTAAGTTCTATTTACATACAGAGTCATATATAGTAAGTTGCATAATTAGGAATTGGACAGAATCAAATGTTACATATTGGATAATCACTGCAAATGAAGTAACACATCCTTAGGAATTACAGAAACATTTCTTTCACATAACAATTGACTTGGATTTCACTGCTATATTACACTATGAAACATGATCTTATCCTAGAACACACACAATTTCTTTCGAGGCCATTTTGGGTTTCACTAGCTATAATAATTTTTCACTGAATCACTTGTTGCACATTGCCTGTTGAGCGCGGGACAAAGTGTCATGGTCAGTACGAATGTATCGGTTGTAGCAGTCGGACCTCCATCGTCCCAATGTTTTAATCATGTGATCCTCCATGTTACCGGATGCTGCGGATGTTGCTGCCCCAATCCTGAAGGAATGCCCATTGTACCTTTCATCCATGTATCCTAGCGAGTGAAGTAATTGTTTAAGTTTACTGACAAAGGAGTTTCTCGTTAGTGGAGTTCCACATTCTTCAATGAACAGTGCAGGGGATTCTCTGCCATTAGTCCAGGTTTTGCGAATCTTGAGATATTCCACCATTGAGTTGACAGGGCAATCGACATTACCAGATTTAAAGATCCTGATACTTATTCCTTGACGAAAAGGATCTGTTTTTGATCTCTTTAGCACTAAGGTAAAAGCATTCTCTTTGTTTTCATGAGAATCCATTGAAATGTCTGTTAAAGATAACATGTTGTCCTGGTTGCCATTCTGAATGGTGAATTCCCCACATCTTAGGAAGGCGAAAAATGCTAATGAGCAGGCGGACATAAGCATAGTATCTATGACTTTGCTAAATCTGCCTTGTTTCAGGATGCTGTGTAGCTGACATAGTATGTTGTAGGTTATGGGTCTTCTTTTCTCTCTTGTATTGCTTTGTTTCTTTATTCCTCTTAAAACAGTATGTAATCTGGGGCATGTTTCGTTCATAGTGGACCATGGGCAATGGACGCCAGCTTTCACATAGAAGAATCTCACAGCTGCTAGATATAACTTGATGGTATTGATAGACAGTCTTAAAGCCTTAAAGCAGTGTGTCACGGAATAGATAAGAGTTTGTTCTGTAATTGGTGTTGGTCTAAATGCATCTGCTCTAATCCCGATGGAAGGTAGAAAATCACAGAAAGTCCTAAAACCTGTTATGTAGGCATTTCTTGTGTTTTCAGTGATGGAAGAATCTATTTGCTTGATCCTCTAGTATAAAACAAGTTCCTGTAGTGATGGAATGTTTACCGGGTCTTTTGATGCTGTTAGTGCTGCTTCTCTGAATCGGGCCATCTGGAAACGAGAAAGAGAGTCAGCTATCACATTTTCTTTACCAGGGACATGATCACAAAGAATAAGAAAGTTTTCGCATGCTGACTTCCAAGTTAATTTTCTCATAAGCTTCATTATAATAGCTGATTTTGAACGACGTTTTCTAATTATCTGAACAGTAGCTAAATTGTCACACAAAAATTTTATCCGTTTTCCAGACCATTCATGTCCCCATAGAACCACTGCTACTACTATGGGGTACAACTCTAAAAGTGCCATAGAAATAGGATCATTTCCCAGGTTGTGAATTTCTTCTGGCCATTTTCCTTGAAACCATCGCCCGGCATAGTACCCACCAAAGCCATGGTTTGATGATGCATCTGTAAATAATGAAATGTCGGTTGTGTTTGTCACATATTCCTCCAGGAAAAATGACTTTCCGTTCCATCCTTTTAAAAATTTCTCCCACATTGCCAAGTCTTTTCTGCATTCGCTTGTCAAATACACATGATAATGGAGTTCTGACACAGAGTGAGCTAATGTAAGTAGGTAAGATGTGAATGATCTGCCAGCTGGGATAACTCGTGCTGCAAAGTTAAAATGACCCAAGACACTTAACAGCTCGCGTTTTGTACATGATTTCTTTACTCTAAGGTTATTAATCAGAGTCAAAATTCTGTCGACTTTCTCCAGGGGGATACGGCTCTCCATAATTTTAGAATTGAGTATAATTCCCAGGTATTCAATCACTGTGTCCGGACCTACTGTTTTCTTTTCCGAAATTGGGATTCCGAGCTTTTTGAACACCATAGTCAAAACTGCCATACTCCTCAGTCCGCCTTCGCCCGGGGGGTCAAATGTAATGAAATCGTCTAGTAAATGAAGGATATTTTTTACATTGTAGTTATTCTTGATTATCCAGCAGATGGCTTGGGAAAGCATGTCAAAAATTTTAGGACTATATATACTCCTGCAACCAAAAACTAGTCTCTTGTAAAAGAAGTATTTCTCCCTCCATTTAATTCCGTAGTAGGGTTGCACATCTTTTGCTATAGGGATTAGTTTAAATGCGTCCACTATATCCGTTTTGCACATGAGAGACTCGCTACCAAGTGTCTTTAAAATGCTAATTGCATCATCGATGCGCACATACTGCAATGAATATTTATCTTTATCAATGAGATCGTTAATGCTTGTTTCAGATGAGTGGTTGTGAGGGGAGGATAAATCAACAATTAGTCTATATTTCTTGGAGTATTTTCCTTGGGAAATTCCAATGGGGCTAATTCTGTATACGGAATAAGGTGGTATATCGTATGGACCATCCAAGTATCCTTTCTCCATTTCATATTGTATCAGCTTGTCAACAACTTCGGGTTGTTTTCTAGCTGACAGCAAATTTTTGCACTCTAATGTTGATTTAGGTAGTGATGATATTCCAGTGGTAAAACCTCTCTCAAGTCCATCTATTAATGCGTCAACAAACGTCCTGTCGGGATGCCTATTTAGTTCTGTTTTAAGTATATTAGTATTAATTGGAGTAATTGATGTTGTTTCACATTGTCTATCTTCTGTCGCTTTAGAATATAGTCATTGTTTGTCAGTTTGAGTGTGGTCCTTTGATTTGTTTTTGGTTTTTGTGCAATTGGAAGCAGAGTGGTTGTTTAACTTGCATTCTGAACATATATGAAGAAGATTGCAAGAATTCCTTTGGCACCCGTTTGATCCATTGTAGTTATTACATATTTCTTTCCCCTTATATGAGATTCTTGGTCTTCCCTGAACATCTACGTTACTAGATGTTGGTTTTATCTTGCTGTTTGGATTTCCAGCGTAAGGTGTAGGTCCACTCTTTGACTTGGGACAGAAGTGTGAGGCATGGGTCACGCTACTACAGAATTCACATCTGATTACGGTTTGACCAGAAAATATTGTGGTGAATAATTTAGTGTCTCTTATGGACCAGTCAATGTGTATGTTTCTCTGTAGTAATAGTGCGCTTGCATGTGCTGAGAAAGCCTTATGATACTCATAAAAGGCTGCTCCTCTTGTGGTAGATGCCATTTCCACGATGTCCCTTTCGTAAGCATCGCGATTACTTAACTTAGCGGAACTCTTTCGCGAAGGAGGTAGGCACGTGGTAAGAATGAAATACCAATCAACAACAGGGAATTATTATCACAGTCAGCGTTTAAAATAAGATTATTATGAATACAAGAGGCCCATGGGCCACATCGCTCACCTGAGCACCAAGGGTAGGACTAGGCCATTTTGGCCCCACCCTACCCCCGGGGGTCATGATTTGAACAAACTTGAATCTACACTATATGAGCATGCTCCAATATAAATATGATGAATAATGGCTTTGTCATTCTTGAGAAGAAGATTTTTAAAGAATTTTCCTATATATTTCTATGTAAAACTTTGGTCGGCCATTTTGGCCCCACCCTACCCCCGGGGGTCATGATTTGAACAAACTTGAATCTACACTACATGAGCATGCTCCCATATAAATATGATGAATTATGGCTTTGTCATTCTTGAGAAGAAGATTTTTAAAGAATTTTCCTATATATTTCTATGTAAAACTTTGGTCGGCCATTTTGGCCCCGCCCTACCCCCGGGGGTCATGATTTGTACAAACTTAAATCTACACTACCTGAGGATGTTTCCCCATAAGTTTCATCTTTCCTGGCACAGTGGTTCTTGAGAAGAAGATTTTTAAAATATACCACTAAATTTTCATTAAATCCCAATTATCTCCCCTTGAATAAGGGCGTGGCCCTTCATTTGAACAAACTTGAATCCCCTTCACCCAAGGATACTTTGTGGCAAGTTTGGTTGAAATTGGCCCAGTGGTTCTTGAGAAGAAGTCCAAAATGTGAAAAGTTTACAGACAGACAGACAGACGGACAGACGGACAGACAGACGGACAGACGGACGCCGGACAAAATGTGATCAGAAAAGCTCACTTGAGCCTTCGGCTCAGGTGAGCTAAAAATCCGTAGGATTTACTTGAGAATTTGCAGGAACCGTGCAAGAAAGACAAAGCCAAACTTGAGGAGTAATTTGATTGGCTGTTACAATCATGTGACCGTGGTACACTCAGTGCTAGGAAATTTGATATCTTATTTATATAAACTATATTTAATTACATTAAAATTATTTAACTTTCGTGCAACTGATTTAACTTGCTGTAAATTTTAATATCGCGCTAACACAAAGTTAACGGCTAGTTAAATTTAATTATCGTTCGTGCAACCGAATCCAAGGCTTTAAAATCTCAAGTGATTCCCTTGATATGATGACAGGATACCAAGGGGATTACGTGCCCACCCATTTAGTCCCACCAAGTTTGGGGTTGTGGGTGTGGTTCTTGATGAGTCAAGTTGTGTCTTTTAAAGACTGACCCTATTACACAGACGTAATGCTATCTCACGTAATCCCCTTGGTATCCTGATGACGTAACAGAATCTCAATCAAACTTCAACTTACAGGTAAGTCTCGTTTAATTTTATAATCAATATCTATCAGCATGTGAAGTTTGATGAAAATATCTTTGATAGTTTCTTTGAAACTTAGCTTTGAAAAGAGCTAAACGCAAAGTGTGACGGAAGGACAGAAGGACGGAAGATGGACATGACAAACACTATATGCCCCGGCCATATTTATGGCAGGGCATAAAAATATTGAAAATTTTATTTAACAAAAACATATACACACATATGTGCTTGTACATGTAGCACTAAGTCTAGGTAAAAGAGTTCAATGAGCATTAACTTTTTAACCACATCTAATGTGTACTAAATTTAATGTCAGTGACAGCACCACACCTATATCTAAGTCATTGATAGATTTACAAAACTCAGATATTGGATTTCAATTATTTATTTATGTTTTTTTTTTCTTTAAAGTCTTCATATCTGTTACTAAAAGTACTACATATGTTTTTGAAAAATGTCGGAAATGAAAACATAAAAAATGTCGGAAATGAAAAATAAAAAATGTTGGAAATGAAAATCTGATAATTACTAAAAATTGCAGAAATGAAATGCAGCCAAATGTCTATCATATTAAACAATATCAAATTAGTCTTAACACCTCAATCTATACCAAATTAATTTTGAAAAGGAAAGGCTGACCATCAAATGACATATGCTTTAAACTGACCAACAGTTCTTCTGCCTAATCCCCAAAGAATACAGATAAGACTGCTTGATCAGAGATGCTCTAAAGAATTGATTGGGACAGCTAGCTTTCCTACATTGAACTCATTAATTAATCTTTTAACTGGATGCTTGTCCACTCATCACTACCAAGAGATTAATGGGTCTGCACTATCTACCATAAAACATTTTTAAAACACATAAAATACTCGAAAGATATTTTTTTGAGATTTAATGTCAGACAGGGTTTAATATGTAATTCAAATGTACATGCTTATACCATCCTACCACATAAAATTAGTTTTTAAATTAATAATATTATATAAAATCAGATTGGCCTATTATGCATTATCAAATTAGTTTTAATTACTTTTCATCAAATTCAATTTAAAATTTGACTAGCCATTAAGAGCCATTTTTAATCAAACAGGCTTACCCCATTTGCCAAATAGATAACACTTATGCTCTACCAGTTAGCTCCTCACACTAAACTCATTAACTTGTCTCTAATTTGACATGCAATTTTCTGTTATCAAAATTCTTCTTGACCATTGTTTGATAATTACACTCATGGGAGAAGTGGGATTTCTCGAACATACATTATTTTTGTTATAGTATATGCTTAAAAAAGTATTTTCTTGATATCACACTTTTTAATAAGGATAGTGCAATACTCTTACATTATTTGGGATGTGTAACTGAATAGTAAAAAGACACTTTTTTTTAATTTCACTTAAATTAAAGGTCACAGTGACCTTGAAATAGGTCGTGAAACATCTTCAACCTAAGATGCATAAACTGGCCAAGTTTGATGATTTTAAGTCTTGTACTTTTCTAGTTAGCAGCTGTTTTGTTTGATAATCCTAGGCCTTATAGTATTAAAGCTATGAAACAGAAACGAAAAAGCTAACAGACAGACGGACATGAAGCCTATAACATAATATGTCCCGTCTTAAGATGGGCGAATAAATAGTTAAATGGAAAGAATATTTCTAAACATGCGTTAATTGGGGATGATACTTTAATTCATTTTTGTTTTTGTCGATTTTTACCTGAACAGCATTGAAATCTTTGGACTGGGCACCCAGGATTTCCAAAAGGTCACCAGTACTAAGAAAGTAAAATCTGGGGAAGAAAACTCTTCTGGAATCTAAATTCTCCTAAAAAAGGAAAATGCTCGGTTAAAATTGAAACTCACCAGACAACTCCATTAAACTTACCAATAATAAAGCAAAACTCATTAAATTTCAAAATTAAAGTAAAACAAGAGGCCCACAGGCCTTTTAGGTCACCTGATTATCACGTAACAACTTTCCAGTGATTGTATTTGGTTCATGTTTTAATCCAAAAGCCATAAAATTCACAAATTTTGAAGGAGGCACCATTGCTTATAAAAGGACAGATTTCAAAGCATTAATTTATTTTTAGTCAAAGTACCCCCCTGGTTCCCCTGACCCAGCGGCCCTGAAATTATCTATTTTGAAAGAGGCCCCTTTGTTCATTATAAGGCCAGCATTTTTTTTATGTTCAGGTTTAGTTATGAACATGAGAATTAATTTTTTTTTAAAGATGTGTTAGGTAAATGTGTTGACATTGTTCTAAAATTTACTTGATGCCTAAAATTATAATTCCTATCATAAAACAGACAAGGAGAATTGGGGAAAAGGGTGAACATTTTTTCAATTAAGTGTAAAATAATTTTCTGGCTGATACAAATGATACTACATGCCTGTATATATTTGTATATTCTTGCCTTTTAATAGTTGATTTTTTTTATTTCTTCAGGTTATTGTTTATTTCTTCCTCAAATGGACTAAACTTCTCCCATAGTTTTATTCATTACATCTGATGCATAAGCAACCCTTTTCTGAAGAATGATGCATAGACTCTAAGCTATAACAGAGTCCTAAACAATGTCGTTGGCAATATGCAATACCTACCACGGGCAGTTTAAAACCTGGGGGAGGGAATAATTATCAGACAGATACTTTTGAAACGAATACATAATTATTTCACCAGCATGTCATTGTGCAACAAAATCGTCAGCATTTTATTTGTCCTTTGAACGGGTGAAATGTTTTGAATGGCACTCGTATCGAAGAATTTTACACTAAACCAAGCTATCTTCTCAGACCATCAAGCTTTATTTGCCTGCCGTTTCATCTTAAGGATGTACAACACACCTACTCAAAAAAATTCCTGTCGTTTAATTTTCGTTATTTTTATATATGTAGTACATGACTATATCTACTGCATGTATGCATATTTTGGACAAAATCGTTTGACTGGTTTTGGGACAGGAACTACCGAAAGTTACCCCCCTTTAGTTGTTTACACGGAGAGAAAAATTTTTTAATCAATGAACTTTTTAAACCCTGAATTTCAATAAAACCAGATTAGATATCAATGTCAAATTTCATTGGCTTATTCTTTTAACCATTTAACACAAAAACATAGTCATTTTTTTTTTTATATACATATCATCAAAATAATTTTTTAAGACCTTAAACTGAAAAACTATTAATTTTCTAAGCCTTGAAAATTGCGTATTTTTCAAATTCAAATTTTTTTTGTGAAAAAACCTGTCGTTTAATTTTGGCAAAAAAAAAATTCTTTAGGTAGCTGGTAGTAAAAATAATATTCATAATTTTTTGTATAATTTTTGTTCGACCAGTTTTGATTTAATAGCGGAAAATTGACCCTCCTCCTTTCTCAATAAATCACGTTCCCGCGCGTCTTTCAAACGGGGGTCGATCACTTTGTTATATGAATTAATCTACTGATACACATAAAAAAATTTATTGGAATATTGTTTTTGCTTCAAAAATATATTAACTTACAAATTTAAAAGTTCTCATATGGATTGCGTATTTAAATGTAGATTTTAAGCCAATTTTTGAATACCCCTATCACCACCACCCCTTCCTTTTTTGCGTCGCAGACCATTATCGTTTGACAAAACGTCATTTACAGTGCAAATATACCGGTATTTTGTCAAGAATCCCGGAGGTGTGCATTATTTTTAAATTCATGAATGCAGAATAAATATGGACTACCAGGTACTCTTTTTTTATGTATTAGGAAAAAAATACTGATAGATTTTAGTGTTTAGTCCATATACATACGTATGCGACTGCGTTATGCATTCCATATCACATGAAACCTGGATACTAATTCAAGTTTTGTTGAACTTGAATATGTTGATTTTTTATTTTATTTCTTTAATTTTATTCATTATAGAAATGGTGTATGTTCAACTCTTCTGTGATATAAATGGAATAATTGTAGTTTCTTTCCTGTCATTATTTCAAACGAGACAGTATGTGGCCGTGGAATACATCGACATTTGCATAAGATTAGATGTACATACACCCCTCATGATATTGTACGCATTTCTTTCAATGTTGTCGCTTATAAAGTTAAAATGAAAATTCCGTATTCGTCCACATTAACTTCAAAACATCAAACATTTCAATTTATATCAAATCCCACATTGATATTTTTCAAAATCTTATAGGCTACGTTTTGTTTTGATTCGAGGAAATGCGAACCGACATTGTTGACAGAAACTCAAAGTTACGATTTGCTGCAATAGGATATTCATAATTGCAGATAATTTTAGTAAAAATGAACAATTCTTTTCAATTTTATACTTACATTGTGTATATGAGGTCTATAGTACTCAATTCTCGTTTTATCAGGTCTTGCTGTAAATGTATCTGATTCTGAGGAAAACCGTGAAAAAATAAAGGGAGGAAAATAAACATCTCCTACATTTTCAGAGTTGTTCCTCTTTGATCAGTAAGGGTCTGAGAACAGCATCGATTTTACATTGTAAAAAGTTTATTGTTTATTTATCGTTGTTTATTTAATCAAAGAAGAAAAACAATATTTATATCGTGTATCCACACATTGTAATGAAGACCATTCGGAACGTTATATAGCCAACTGTACATAGTGAGAATTTCGGCAATGTAAAATAAAATTTTCAGAATAAAAAAAAAAAGAGGCCCAAGGGCCTTGAATCGCTCTTCTGATAAATTGTGCAACCTATCACTTGTATTTGAAGCCTCTAACCCAAAGTATCCTAAGACCAAAGTTGCATCACCTGACAAAGTTTGATGATTCTTTGCCAATAAGAACTACTTCTGGGTCTACATTCTTGGAAAACCCAAAATGCATCAACTTACACAGTTTGATTATTCTTAGCCAATTAATACAAAAGATACTTAAATATAGCCATAAAATGTCGAAAGAAGGTCACTGTGACCTACTTTTTGATCGACATTCTCCGAAACCAAAGATGCATCAACTGACAAAGTTTGATGATTCTTAACCAATTAGTACCATAGATACTTAGATATAGCCATAAAATGTTGAAAGTAGGTCACCATGACCTACATTTTAGTCGACATTTTTCAGAGTCCAAAGATGCATTTGCTGACTAAGTTTGATGATTCTAAGCCAATAAATACCTAAGATACTTAAATATAGCCATAAAATGTCAAAACTAAGTCACTTTGACCTAATTTTTGGTCGTCACTCTCTGAAAACCCAAGATGCATCAACTGACAAAATTGGATGATTCTAAGCCAATAAGTACCGGAAATACTTAAATATAGCCATAAAATGTCGAAAGTAGGTCACTTTGACCTAATTTTTGGTCGTCACTCTCCGAAAATCCAAGATGCATCAGCTGACAAAGTTTGATGATTATAAGCCAATAAAAACTAAGATACTTAAATATAGCCATAAAATGTCGAAAGTAGGTCACCGTGACCTAATTTTTGGTCGTTACTCTCCGAAAACCCAAGATGCATCAACTGACAAAGTTTGATGATTCTAAGCCAATTTGTACAGGAAATACTTAAATATAGCCATAAAATGTCAAAAGTAGGTCATCATGACCTAATTTTTGGTCGTCACTCTCCTAAAACCCAAGATGCATCAACTTACAAAGTTTGATGATTCTAACCCAAAAAATACCCAAGATACTTAAATATAGCCATAAGATGACAAAAGTAGGTCACCGTGACCTAATTTTTGGTCGTCACTCTCCAAAAACCCAAGATGCATCAACTGAGAAAGTTTGATGAATCTAAGCCAATAAGTAACGGAGATACTTAAATATAGCCATAAAATGTTAAAAGTAGGTCACTTTGACCTAATTTTTGGTCGTCACTCTCCGATAACCCAAGATGCATCAACTCACAAAGTTTGATGATGCTAAGCCAATAAGTACCGGAGATACTTAAATATAGCCATAAAATGTCAAAATTAGGTCACCGTGACCTAATTTTTGGTCGTCACTCTCCGAAAACCCAAGATGCATCAACTCACAAAGTTTGATGATTCTAAGCCAATAAATACCTAAGATACCTAAATATAGCCATAAAATGTCTAAAGTAGGTCACCATGATCTACATTTTGGTCGACATTTTTCAGAGTCCCAAGATGCATCTCCTGACCAAGTTTGATGATTGTAGGTCTGAAGGTAATCAAAAAATGCCTTTTAAACAATTTGAAAACATATGACTGCAAAATTCTAAAAGTAGGTCACAGTGACCTACTTTTTCTTAAATATATTTGAGGGTCCCAAGATGCAGCAACTTACAAGATTTGATGATTCTAACCCTTACAGTGCCTGAAATAATGGGATTTAATGTTTTAAATAGGTTAAGTCATAAGGTTCAAAAAGTAGGTCACGGTGACCTACTTTTCGGTTGACATTGTTCGTGGACCCAAGATGCATCAACTGACTAAGTTTCATGATCATAGGCCTTAAAGTGTCCAAAATATGCCTTCAAATCAATTTGAAAACAAATGCCCGCAAAATTATAAAAGTAGGTCACCGTGACCTACTTTTGAGTTAACATGATGTGAAGTCCTAAGATGCATCAACTTACAAAATTTGATGATCCTAGCCCTTATAGTAAGCAAAATATAAACATTTTTATTAATTGTAAATTTAGGTCAACTTCAAAGTGACCTTGAGGCCACGCCCTTTGCCCCAGGGTCATGCCTTGAACAATTTTTAATCTTCAACATATCCTGATCCTTGTATGTAAGTTTGGTGAAAATCTGCCTGGTGGTTCTGGAGAAGAAGATTTTTTAGCAACTAGTACTTTTGGTTTTGTTTTCCTGATTATCTCCCCTTGTTTTAGGGTCCAAACCCTTATTTTAGTATAAATGGTAGCCCTTGGGCCAAGGATACCCTGTGGCAAATTTGGTACAGTGACTGATTGGCCAAAGGGTTCTTGAGTTATGGCCCATATTCTAAAAAGTTAACGCACACCGCACACCGCACAAATGGCCATAGCATTAGCTCTTTGAGCCTTTGGCTCAGAAGAGCTAAAAATGGCCCAAAAAATGATCAAAAATACAATTTATTGTATATGAAATGAAATGAAATAAACATTAAGTGATGGTATTTTATATCTTGCTTTTTACGGAGTTTAATCGGGTTAATTATAAGTCTTATTGATTGAGCATGGTACGACAATCACAATCAAGCCCCTTATCCCAATTTTCTTTCATGGTTGATATACATCGGGATCGTTTTACTCGTCGTTTTGACGCTTTATTTTTGACGTTAAACTTGACGTCACGTCAAACCTTCAATTGAAATCGCAAGAGTTATTTCCCCCAGTGTGTTGTACGTCTTTAAAACCGGAAGTGCGAGTTCGTAAATTTGAAATCTCGATCCCGACTCAAAGGGTACTACTAAACAGAGAACTCAAGAGAACCTTAGAGAACCCTATTGATTTTTAATTATTTATTGTCTGTAAATGAAATATATATATTCTAGATAACTAATATATCATGCCAAAACAAATTAAATCAAAATATAGTATATTTGACAAGTTTTTTGCTTATTTAAACAGAGTACTCTATTATCTCTTAAGGCTTCATCATAGCTTATATAATAAAACTACATGTAGTTAGACATGAAATAATATTTTTAGTATCCGAGTAAATCATTTCATAAAAAATAAAAAAAGTGAAAAATAATTGAGAATTGTGTGAAAATATTATAATTTCGATAAAAAATGTTTTTTGAAATTCAATCGGGATGGAGATGTCATAAAATATTTTGCTTTCTATTTTGTTACGTTTTTTCTGCTGAAAACTTCAATAAAATACCATAATAATTGATTTTATGAATAAAATATGCTTTATTTAGTAAAAATCTATCCAATTATGCAAAAATCATATATAAATTCAAAATATAAACCTTGGGTTCTCTAGAGTTCTCTAGAAGTCTCTGTTTAGTAGGACCACGACTCAAAGGATCACTTCATTATAAATAGGGATCTGACCTATATAGGACCGGGTTTGGTTTTTTTCTCTACAAAAAGCTTGTCGATTTCCGTTCTGATTAATGACATTAGGCTAAATACATATAATAATTTGTTTTTCCTAAATTTTTATTTCAGTTAGTAGAGGTAGGAGGAACCATTTCATTGATTTTCTGAGATTGTTATCTCCATATGTAATAATTGATATTTGTCTTTACGTCTCATGTTTCATGAAGGTAGTGTCTACTGTTTCTGAAATGATGTTCTTCATGTCTAGGCCATTTATCTGTGGATATAATAAAACGTCATTAAAGTGTGCAAATTATATAGGCGTAAATGAAATAAAAGGGAGTGCATTTACTGAAATGTGCAGCCAAAACCAATGTGATTTAATTATATGGAATATATACAATTGAAATTCATTGCAGCTCAGTGCTGCCAACCTGTATTGAGTAACACATAGTGAGATATTCTTGTCCTCGAAGAAAGCGTGCTTGTACTGAGGTTCGTTCCGCCTGACTGAAAACTGTACATTGGATTTTTACGATTTGATATCTCTTTAGTGTTTCCTATATATCAAGAATGGACATGCATAAAGGATATATAACAAGGGCACCGCTAAGCGGAGCATCCCCTCGCGGCAGAAACATCTCTAGTAATGGTAATATCTTATGAGGGACAAATTCTCTAGAGGGACTTTAAACATTTTAAAGATTGATAGTACAACGTATCTTCTTTGATGTCCATCTCATGAATATTTTGCTCATATGAAGGCTTGCCCTTGAAGAGCTGCCCATTTTTTTCTTATAATGGCCCTGACAGCCATTGAGCAGTGAGAGATCCTTTTGTACAAGCATCTATTGGGACATTGGCCCTTAGGTTTAACGGTCTCATTAGAAGGACAAGTCTTCACGTCCCCCACAGTGATTCAAACCAGCAACATTAGGATCAACTTCCTTACTTTTGACAAAGAAATTAGTGGAGTGTTGTTGTTGATCCAATTATTTTTTACAAAATGCAAAGTGCAAAGCGTCCTGGTTGGTGTGTGTGTGTGTGTGTGTGTGTGGGGGGGGGGGGG
>PRKT01002013.1:3028-21993 GCA_003671525.1 Saccostrea glomerata | reverse complement strand
GGGGGGGGGGGGGGGGCATAACATACCTAATTTGGAGTAGTAAAGTTTAATAATAGATATTAAATTGTTTTCCAGCTCTATTAATTTCTTCAACAAAATTATAGGGGGTGGGGTTGTCTATTTTTAACAAAAATCAAATTGCATAGCATTTAAGTTGGGAATGGGATGGGGGTCATAATATGCATACGTAATTGGGCAGTTTCCCTTATACCTAGTAGAAACATATCACGCATGCTACATGTATAAGTCTCAGTAGTTTTAATTTTTTACCAACCTAATTAGTATATTTCACAGTTCCAGGCAAAACACATTTTTTGTAATGAAAAATAAACAATCTACATCGAGAGTTTATGTGAACTAGTTGCACAGGCGACGGACTCCCCCCCCCCCCCCCCCCCCCCCCCCACACACACACACACACACTTTCAATTTAACGTGCATCCCAAATTCTGTGGAGTTTAGTAATGAAACCGCGACGTTCAACAAATTCTATTAATCTGGTTACCACAGAATCGACACGGTTTTAAACTGATTCCCTTGCGGAAATGATTATTAGCAACTCGCACATAAAATTTCAGGGTTTCGAGACAGTGAAAATGCGATATCTATAGAAATATTTCATCAATGAATTTGAAAATTAATAGGTTTCTTCCTTTTATACTGCCACACAAGTATGTAAACGCTGAGAGTGGTTAATGCAAAGGTTCTCTGTCAATCTTGCCCAAAATTGATTATTGTCAACTCGTACATAAAATGTCAGTGTTTCGAAGTAGTAAAAATGCGATATCTAAAGAATTATTTCATCAATGGACTTGAAAATTAATAGGCTTCGTCCTTTTTCACTGTCGAACAAGTATGTAAACACTGAAGAAGGTTAATGCAATGGTTCTTTGTCAATCTTGCCCACAAGGTAACGAACACACTAACACACTAACACACACACATACATACGCACATTCGCGATGCTATATCCCCTCCGCAACTAGTTGCGCGAGGGGATAATTAAAGGGAAAATACACAAATCTATACAAAAAAATCAAAATAGTCTTTAAAAAGGCGAAATTTAAAAGTTTAAAAGAGTTGTACCAGGTGGATTCGAACCCCCGACTTTAAAAAGAAAGTATCTGAAGGTGTAATAGTCCGCGCTTATGCAGTCAATCCAAGCAAAATGATGAGCATGAAAATTTTTTGAATTTGTACAATTTATGTCAAACTTAGGGTGTTTCTGTCTTCTTCTTGTTGATATTCAAGATTAATTAGTGTAGGTACCTGATTTCATTTAAGGCTTACAATATACATGTATATCACATGCAAGATACACATATATTGAGGAAGGATTATAACGTCGTTTTATACGTACATTCTGAACCATGCAATCAATGAATTTCCCGACACTAGAATGGTTCATCCGTAATTTAAATGGATTCTATAAACTTGAAATATAATTATAAACATATGTGGATTTCATCTTGTATGTTTTTGTTTGTGTTCACATGTTAAAACAGCTGTTGATATTATTCGTTTCCTACGTAAGTACTGTTTAAAATCAGCGTAAAATAATGAATGCTAATGTTGCATAATTTTCCTTTCCGGGCTAACTATTTATAAAAAAATGAATACTGTTCCCACTCATTAACCGACACGAATTTAATACTGGACGGAGATTTTTTACCAATTATTTTATACACAAAAAATAAAAGTGGTTAATGCTTGGGAACATATTCAATTTCATCAACATTTACTGATTTTTCATGAAAATTGAACGGATTTCACTGAACAACTGCTGTTTGGTGTGGCATATGACGTCACTGTAACATATTACGTCATTTTTATATAAGTTGAGTTTAGCTTTGATCTTATTGTATACGAAACATAAGGGACTTGCATAAATAATGGTAGTTTAAAAATAGTAAAATTTCTCGGCCGTATATAGCAAATAACGTACTTTGTTCTTTACGAACTCGCACTTCCGGTTTTAAAGACGTACAACACACTGGGGGAGATAACTCTTGCGATTTCAATTGAAAGTTTGACGTGACATCAAGTTTAACGTAAAAAATAAAGCTTCAAAACGACGAGTAAAACGATCCCGATGTATATCAACCATGAAAGAAAATTGGGATAAGGGGCTTGATTGTGATTGTGCGTACCATGCTCAATCAATAAGACTTTTTTATAATTAACCCAATTAAACTCCGTAAAAAGCAAGATATAAAATACCATCACTTAATGTTTATTTCATTTCATTTCATATACAATAAATTGTATATTTGATCATTTTTTGCGCAGCATTTTTTTTTATTCTGAAAATTTTATTTTACATTGCCGAAATTCTCACTATGTACATTTGGCTATATAATGTTCCGAATGGTCTTCATTACAATGTGTGGATACACGATATAAATATTGTTTTTCTTCTTTTGATTATATAAACAACGATAAATAAACAATAAACTTTTTACAATGTAAAATCGATGCTGTTCTCAGACCCTTACTGATCAAAGAGGAACAACTCTGAAAATGTAGGAGATGTTTATTTTCCTCCCTTTATTTTTTCACGGTTTTCCTCAGAATCAGATACATTTACAGCAAGACCTGATAAAACAAGAATTGAGTACTATAGACCTCATATACACAATATAAGTATAAAATTGAAAAGAATTGTTCATTTTTACTAAAATTATCTGCAATTATGAATATCCTATTGCAGAAAATCGTAACTTTGAGTTTTTGTCAACAATGTCGGTTCGCATTTCCTCGAATCAAAACAAAACATAGCCTATAAGATTTTGAAAAATATCAATGTGGGATTTGATATGAATTGAAATGTTTGATATTTTGAAGTTAATGTGGACATTTACGGAATTTTCATTTTAACTTTAGAAGCGACGACATTGAAAGAAATGCGTACTATATCATGAGGGGTGTATGTACATCTAATCTAATGCAAATGTCGATGTATTCCACGGCCACATACTGTCTCGTTTGAAATAATGACAGGAAAGAAACTACAATTATTCCATTTATATCACAGAAGAGTTGAACATACACCATTTCTATAATGAATAAAATTAAAGAAATAAAATAAAAAATCAACATATTCAAGTTCAACAAAACTTGTATTTGTATCCAGGTTTCATGTGATATGGAATGCATAACCAGGGATTTTTTTACCCTTTGATTCCAGGGCCTGGGGCCGTCAAGATTGGGAAAAATAGCGATATTTGGTTGAAAATTGGGAAAAATATCTTCATACAAATAAAAAGGAAATAACAAGCAAAAGTCAACGGTTTCATCTTTTTCCTTATCTTTTATTGTATGAAACTGGCTTCAATCAGCTTTACTGATATGAAATAATAGCAGCTGTTGAAGTTTAGAAGCTAAAAAATGGCAAAGCCGCTAAGTATGATAAAATTGTAAATGAACATATTTATACGTTGTAATCTTTGTTACCTTTATTTAAGAAGTTCGTTATCTAGAACTGTCCAATAGGGACAAATACCCCCGCTGGGTTTTTCAGAGTAGGTGCCAATTCAGAAATATTTTATGGATCTAGTAAGAGGTGTTCACTATTGTCTAATTAAGTGCCCCACCACAGCATGATATGCCCATCAAATATTGTTTGATAATCATAAATTGGTTAGGGTGCAAGAAAATCAAGTAACCTTGATTAACAGATTGACACAGAATTCTAAGTGAGACATGACTGCAATTTGCTGCAAATATATAAAAATTGAAATGTAATTTTTTTTTCAATGAACACATGTATAATTAAATTTAATTATATTATACAATAATAGTTCAGTTTTAATCATACACTATAACATCAATTTGTTTTAATAACATTATACCAATTGAAAGATCTTTTTCTGAACTATAGCCATCAAGAACTCTTAATTAATACAAGCAACTGTAAGGCCATTTCTTTTTGCCCAACTCCCAAGAGATGAATTAAGATAATACTGTATGATGCTCTTGCCAGTTAACTCCCGACAATGAACTCATTAATTTATCTCTAATTTGACATGCACATTTCTGCTATCAAAAATTCTCCTTGACCAGTGCTTGATAATTATGCCCATGGGACAAACTGAATTCCTCTCAAATCATTAACATTTTTTACAGAATTTGCTGTAAAGTATATGTTAAAAAATAAGTTTTTACTTAATTTAGCATTTTTTAAAAAGGATACAACTATATTTTTACATTTTTTAGGATGATTAAATTTAAAATTTTAAAGAATTAATTTTTTATATTAATCACTTAAATTAAAGGTTACAGTGACCTTGAAATAGGTCGGGACACACCGTCTACCCAAAATGCATAAATTGTCCAAGTTTGATGATTGTAAGTCTAATAGTTTTCTAGTTATGAGCCAAACAAAATCACAAAATAAAAAAGAAAAAATGCCTGTAAAATGCAGAAAAATCATCCAATCATGATGAAAATCCCAGGTGCACACCTTTATATGGTGAATAATAAGTGTATAAATTTTCAGACAAATCCATCTAACAGTTTCTGAGAAATGGTCCGGACAAAATCTTGTCTACAGACAGACGGACAGACGGACAGACAGACGGACATGGTGATTCCAATATACCCCCCTAAACTTCGTTTGCGGGGGTATAAAAATGAAATTTGATATTAGGTTTGTTCCCAATGAGTGATTTATCAGTACTGATTGACCAGTTTATAAGAATAATTATTAAGACTCAAGAGCGATTCACCCCAGCCTGAAAATTACCGTCTGAGACAAACTGGAGAGACTGCCATAATGCACATTAATTTATCAAATAACGATCCCGACTTTAATTTTAAAACATCGATCCCGCTTTAAAAACATCCGAAGTATTCCGAATGACTTCTTGGATGGCTTGTATATACATCGCACATGTTATTTATCATTTATGGAAATGGCCGAGTATTTGTGATTGCATTGCACATAGGGAACGTAACATCTGTTTTTCATTGTTTTATTTTAATAATTTACAACTTAACATTCTTTTTCATTTTGGGAATTTTTAGGTGTAATTTTGGGAAAAACATACACTTTTTAGCATTGGGAATGGGGCCGAATTTCGGCCCCAGAGAGACCCTAAAAAAATCCCTGTAAAGTGAACAACTTACCTCACTTTCTGAATCGTAATTTGGATCCTTCACGTCTCTACAATGCCCATCTTCAAACAGTTCGTCTCCCGGGGCTCCCCATGTGCCTTTGCCCCCGGCCCCTCCTCAGGGATTTTTTTACCCTTTGATTCCAGGGGCCGGGGCCGTCAAGATTGGGAAAAATTGCGATATTTGGTTGAAATTGGGAAAAATATCTTCATACAAATAAAAAGGAAAAAACAAGCAAAAGTCAACTATTTAATCTTTTTTCTTATCTTTTATTGTATGAAACTGGCTTCAATCAGCTTTACTGATATGGAATATTAATGGCTGTTGAAGTTCAGAAGCTTAAAATTGGCAAGGCCGCCGAGTATGATAAAATTGTAATCTTTTATACCTTTCTTTAAAAATTTCGTTTAAAATAAAATTTGATAGTAGGTTTGTTCCTAATAAGTGATTAATCGGTACTGATTGACCAGTTTATAAGAATAAGACTCAAGAGCGATTCAACCCAGCCTGAAAATTACCGTTCCCCAAGGCAAACTGGAGAGACTGCCATGATGCAAATTAATTTGTTAAATAATGATCCCGACTTTAATTTTTAAACATTGAACCCGCTTTAAAAACATTCGTAGTATTCCGAATGACTTCTCGGATGGCTCGTACTTCGCACATAGGGAACAAAACACCTGTTTTTTTATTATTTTATTTTAATAATTTACAACTTAATACTTTTTTTTCATATTGGGAATTTTTAGGTACAATTTTGGGAAAAACATGCACTTTTCAGCAATGGGAATGGGGCCGAATTTCGGCCCCAGAGAGACCCCAAAAAAATCCCTGATAACGCAGTCGCATACGTATGTATATGGACTAAACACTAAAATCTATCATATTTTTTTCCTAATACATATAAAAAGAGTAGTCCATATTTATTCTGCATTCATGAATTTAAAAATAATGCACACCTCCGGGATTCTTGACAAAATACCGGTATATTTGCACTGTAAATGACGTTTTGTCAAACGATAATGGTCTGCGACGCAAAAAAGGAAGGGGTGGTGGTGATAGGGGTATTCAAAAATTGGCTTAAAATCTACATTTAAATACGCAATCCATATGAGAACTTTTAAATTTGTAAGTTAATATATTTTTGAAGCAAAAACAATATTCCAATTAATTTTTTTATGTGTATCAGTAGATTAATTCATATAACAAAGTGATCGACCCCCGTTTGAAAGACGCGCGGGAACGTGATTTATTGAGAAAGGAGGAGGGTCAATTTTCCGCTATTAAATCAAAACTGGTCGAACAAAAATTATACAAAAAATTATGAATATTATTTTTACTACCAGCTACCTAAAGAATTTTTTTTTGCCAAAATTAAACGACAGGTTTTTTCACAAAAAAAATTTGAATTTGAAAAATACGCAATTTTCAAGGCTTAGAAAATTAATAGTTTTTCAGTTTAAGGTCTTAAAAAATTATTTTGATGATATGTATATAAAAAAAAAAATGACTATGTTTTTGTGTTAAATGGTTAAAAGAATAAGCCAATGAAATTTGACATTGATATCTAATCTGGTTTTATTGAAATTCAGGGTTTAAAAAGTTCATTGATTAAAAAATTTTTCTCTCCGTGTAAACAACTAAAGGGGGGTAACTTTCGGTAGTTCCTGTCCCAAAACCACTCAAACGATTTTGTCCAAAATATGCATACATGCAGTAGATATAGTCATGTACTACATATATAAAAATAACGAAAATTAAACGACAGGAATTTTTTTGAGTAGGTGTGTTGTACATCCTTAAGATGAAACGGCAGGCAAATAAAGCTTGATGGTCTGAGAAGATAGCTTGGTTTAGTGTAAAATTCTTCGATACGAGTGCCATTCAAAACATTTCACCCGTTCAAAGGACAAATAAAATGCTGACGATTTTGTTGCACAATGACATGCTGGTGAAATAATTATGTATTCGTTTCAAAAGTATCTGTCTGATAATTATTCCCTCCCCCAGGTTTTAAACTGCCCGTGGTAGGTATTGCATATTGCCAACGACATTGTTTAGGACTCTGTTATAGCTTAGAGTCTATGCATCATTCTTCAGAAAAGGGTTGCTTATGCATCAGATGTAATGAATAAAACTATGGGAGAAGTTTAGTCCATTTGAGGAAGAAATAAACAATAACCTGAAGAAATAAAAAAAATCAACTATTAAAAGGCAAGAATATACAAATATATACAGGCATGTAGTATCATTTGTATCAGCCAGAAAATTATTTTACACTTAATTGAAAAAATGTTCACCCTTTTCCCCAATTCTCCTTGTCTGTTTTATGATAGGAATTATAATTTTAGGCATCAAGTAAATTTTAGAACAATGTCAACACATTTACCTAACACATCTTTAAAAAAAAATTAATTCTCATGTTCATAACTAAACCTGAACATAAAAAAAATGCTGGCCTTATAATGAACAAAGGGGCCTCTTTCAAAATAGATAATTTCAGGGCCGCTGGGTCAGGGGAACCAGGGGGGTACTTTGACTAAAAATAAATTAATGCTTTGAAATCTGTCCTTTTATAAGCAATGGTGCCTCCTTCAAAATTTGTGAATTTTATGGCTTTTGGATTAAAACATGAACCAAATACAATCACTGGAAAGTTGTTACGTGATAATCAGGTGACCTAAAAGGCCTGTGGGCCTCTTGTTTTACTTTAATTTTGAAATTTAATGAGTTTTGCTTTATTATTGGTAAGTTTAATGGAGTTGTCTGGTGAGTTTCAATTTTAACCGAGCATTTTCCTTTTTTAGGAGAATTTAGATTCCAGAAGAGTTTTCTTCCCCAGATTTTACTTTCTTAGTACTGGTGACCTTTTGGAAATCCTGGGTGCCCAGTCCAAAGATTTCAATGCTGTTCAGGTAAAAATCGACAAAAACAAAAATGAATTAAAGTATCATCCCCAATTAACGCATGTTTAGAAATATTCTTTCCATTTAACTATTTATTCGCCCATCTTAAGACGGGACATATTATGTTATAGGCTTCATGTCCGTCTGTCTGTTAGCTTTTTCGTTTCTGTTTCATAGCTTTAATACTATAAGGCCTAGGATTATCAAACAAAACAGCTGCTAACTAGAAAAGTACAAGACTTAAAATCATCAAACTTGGCCAGTTTATGCATCTTAGGTTGAAGATGTTTCACGACCTATTTCAAGGTCACTGTGACCTTTAATTTAAGTGAAATTAAAAAAAAGTGTCTTTTTACTATTCAGTTACACATCCCAAATAATGTAAGAGTATTGCACTATCCTTATTAAAAAGTGTGATATCAAGAAAATACTTTTTTAAGCATATACTATAACAAAAATAATGTATGTTCGAGAAATCCCACTTCTCCCATGAGTGTAATTATCAAACAATGGTCAAGAAGAATTTTGATAACAGAAAATTGCATGTCAAATTAGAGACAAGTTAATGAGTTTAGTGTGAGGAGCTAACTGGTAGAGCATAAGTGTTATCTATTTGGCAAATGGGGTAAGCCTGTTTGATTAAAAATGGCTCTTAATGGCTAGTCAAATTTTAAATTGAATTTGATGAAAAGTAATTAAAACTAATTTGATAATGCATAATAGGCCAATCTGATTTTATATAATATTATTAATTTAAAAACTAATTTTATGTGGTAGGATGGTATAAGCATGTACATTTGAATTACATATTAAACCCTGTCTGACATTAAATCTCAAAAAAATATCTTTCGAGTATTTTATGTGTTTTAAAAATGTTTTATGGTAGATAGTGCAGACCCATTAATCTCTTGGTAGTGATGAGTGGACAAGCATCCAGTTAAAAGATTAATTAATGAGTTCAATGTAGGAAAGCTAGCTGTCCCAATCAATTCTTTAGAGCATCTCTGATCAAGCAGTCTTATCTGTATTCTTTGGGGATTAGGCAGAAGAACTGTTGGTCAGTTTAAAGCATATGTCATTTGATGGTCAGCCTTTCCTTTTCAAAATTAATTTGGTATAGATTGAGGTGTTAAGACTAATTTGATATTGTTTAATATGATAGACATTTGGCTGCATTTCATTTCTGCAATTTTTAGTAATTATCAGATTTTCATTTCCAACATTTTTTATTTTTCATTTCCGACATTTTTTATGTTTTCATTTCCGACATTTTTCAAAAACATATGTAGTACTTTTAGTAACAGATATGAAGACTTTAAAGAAAAAAAAAACATAAATAAATAATTGAAATCCAATATCTGAGTTTTGTAAATCTATCAATGACTTAGATATAGGTGTGGTGCTGTCACTGACATTAAATTTAGTACACATTAGATGTGGTTAAAAAGTTAATGCTCATTGAACTCTTTTACCTAGACTTAGTGCTACATGTACAAGCACATATGTGTGTATATGTTTTTGTTAAATAAAATTTTCAATATTTTTATGCCCTGCCATAAATATGGCCGGGGCATATAGTGTTTGTCATGTCCATCTTCCGTCCTTCTGTCCTTCCGTCACACTTTGTGTTTAGCTCTTTTCAAAGCTAAGTTTCAAAGAAACTATCAAAGATATTTTCATCAAACTTCACATGCTGATAGATATTGATTATAAAATTAAACGAGACTTACCTGTAAGTTGAAGTTTGATTGAGATTCTGTTACGTCATCAGGATACCAAGGGGATTACGTGAGATAGCATTACGTCTGTGTAATAGGGTCAGTCTTTAAAAGACACAACTTGACTCATCAAGAACCACACCCACAACCCCAAACTTGGTGGGACTAAATGGGTGGGCACGTAATCCCCTTGGTATCCTGTCATCATATCAAGGGAATCACTTGAGATTTTAAAGCCTTGGATTCGGTTGCACGAACGATAATTAAATTTAACTAGCCGTTAACTTTGTGTTAGCGCGATATTAAAATTTACAGCAAGTTAAATCAGTTGCACGAAAGTTAAATAATTTTAATGTAATTAAATATAGTTTATATAAATAAGATATCAAATTTCCTAGCACTGAGTGTACCACGGTCACATGATTGTAACAGCCAATCAAATTACTCCTCAAGTTTGGCTTTGTCTTTCTTGCACGGTTCCTGCAAACCTCCTCCTCCCCACCACCACCTTAATTTGATCGAAGAGAAATGGCCGACCAAAGTTTTAAATAGAAATATATAGGAAAATTCTTTAAAAATCATTTTTGAGTTGGCTCGCGTAGCGAGCTACTCCCTGTTAACACCGGCGTTTCAGAGCTGTAATTTTTTGAACACATTCATCAAGGTGATCGATACGCCAGATAAAAAAGTTCCAGCAAAAAATGATTTTCTTTGAATGCAGATTATATACACATAGGAAATACAATTGTATAAATTTCATACTGTTACCTTATTTATGTCCTCATGCTTTTAAAGAATTTTTTAAATAAATATCTGTACCTGTACAATTGCTGTGTATGAATAATGTTCAAGCATGTTAGGTGGATCTAATCTTTCCATCTGAAGTTTATGTATAATTAACAGAATACTCCCTAACACAAACACCTGCTACTCTCTTTAGCTGCAGCTAGTGTACATAAAAATCTATTTTTAGAATCCAGATTTGCTGTGGGAATCTTTAAACTAATTACTCCATAACACTGACCACTGCAGCTAGTGTGTTTATTGTCTGACGTCAAGGCGTCAGGCAGCACTAGATATAATTAGGGCTTATATATGAAGTCATTCCGTAAAATTATACCTTGACATTGAATTAATAGTACCTAAACATCAGGCATGTGGTCAAATATTTTTCTTTGTTGCCCTGCTCTAAGTATTGTAAAAACTGATAATACAATGCCTGAGTAAAATGCAGTGAAAACAGAAAATTTTTTTTTATTAAGTTTGCTTTAAATACTCTTTTGTGTAAAAAGATTTGTATGTTTGTGAAGTGTTAGGGCTATACTTCACTCCAATCAACGATCATTAAACGACACCTTTACATTGTAAATTAGTTTGCATCTTCCTGTTTCTAATCCCTAATGCATCAATCAATTACGTAACAGTGTTAAGTAGAGACTCATCATGTATCAAATGGTTTGAGAAGCAATGAAAGCTTTCAAGAACAGCAGGGTAATGGTCAGCATGTGTAATGCTCTGCCAAGATTGTTATCGCCAGGGTTAGGAGTTCCATTAAGTGATCAAATATCTTCCCAATGATTTCATCATTAACAACCTTCATTTTATTTTGTTTGTTAGGTAGGTCATTTAACATTAAAAACATTACTTGAAAAATACTGACCCGGGATCTTGAAACAACTTAAGCCTAAGTCGATAATCAAAGTACTGAAAGTACTGCTACGAGTTGATGGTATTGTTTGTACTTTGTTTAACATCCCTCTCGAGAATTCTACTCATATGACTAGGCATCACCACTTGCCAATGTAGTGCTGCAAATTTTTACCTATGCTCGGCACTTTATGGCCATTGATCATGTTGATCAGTGATGGATCTTTTTTCTTTTGTGCCAACACATACTGCGACACAGGACCTCAATTTATACGTTCTCATCTGAAGGACCGGTCGCCACATCCCATAGTGGGATTCGAACGCATGATGTAAAGATCAACTATACTTACTGTTAAAATGAGTTGAGGTCACTGTTACATATTTAGGTTACATGTGTTATGTGCTCTGATGAAAAAAATATAAATAAAGCAGCTTTTCTCACAAAGATTTCAAACTAAACCTTCAAAACAGGACCAACCTTCAACAATATTAAAATAGGGAATTATCACTTACAATGAGTGCAAATAAATAAAATCATTAATATGCACAATAATATGTACATCAAATATTTTCTTTTTTTTCATAAATTGACAAATAATTTTACATTTTCAGTGCACATCAATGTTTAATTTCTCGTGATTGAGCCATTCTTATATTTCAAATCTTCTATTTTCATAGAAATGTATATTACAAAATTCAAAATTTTGATTTGTTTAATATGGTTATTGAAATTCGGCCCCTCGTCTTTCAAAATTTGCATGTACTCGTATATTTGATATTTCTTGATTAGCCACTCGTGAAATTCAACTCCTTGTCTTGTATGGTCTTTGATATGCAAAATAAATACTCCAATTCTCTCGATATAGCTGCTCTTAAAATTCAACGCTTTTTGACTTTTAGTTGAAATGAACATTTTAAATTTATGTTTTTTTTTCGTTTGGTTTAGACACTCTTGAAATATATCTACCTGACTTCATTGATTTGCACATGTAATATTTCATTTCTTTCAATTAAGCTCTTTTTGTAATTTAACTAAATGACTTTCATTGATAAATTTATGAAGGATTAATATTTCAATTCATTTTGATTTTTTGACTGAAGACTAAAACTTTATCAAAATGGCATGGTATATTAATCGTTTACATAATCTATTTACTATTGAATATATTTGATTTTTCAGTCTCTTGATGAACATTTATAAACAAACATTTCTCATTTTATTTATGAATAACACCCGATTTTATATTTCTGTATTTTTTTTTGGGGGGGGGGGGGTTGGTTATTATTTTTTTTACTGTCTTCTGTACTTTAGATTTACTGTATCACATTACCAGCATCTGATAGTAAGACACAGCTGGATATAGTAAAGGAACTCTCTGTCCAGAGTAGCGCCGACAATAAGATAAGAATCACAGGCATGTTAAGTGACCTGCACTGTATTTAAAACTTGCCGTGATACAGATCTAAATTGTGGAAAACAGTGGTTCTTTTATTGTTTGCACATGAAAGTAATGGCATTAACATAAAAATATTTTATCATCTGGTCATTTCTTCCCTTTCAGATTAATATTTGATTTACTTCGACTATCTTAACTAGGTGTTTCTCACTTTGTTTACAAACATAAGAAGTGTTCTATATATATAAACACTCCATCACTAGTTATTGCGGGAAAATTGCACTGGTCATTAGCATACTGGAACAGCGCAAGGATTAGTTTATTAATATACTACTAACACGTCAGTCTTGTAAAAATAACCTGGTTTGTACAATATTTAATTGTGTAAATTTTCTTTCAAAATCTATTTTCAAATTACTTAAAATAAGTTGAAATAGTTGAAAATACTAGTATTTATTGACTTAAAAATCAAAACTTTGTTTGCACGACATGTCACAATTTTTGACTGCATGCCCCCTTGCACTATTTTCTCTCGCGGATTGACACAAATTCCAAAAAAATTAAAATAATAAGTATTTAAGATTATAAACATTTCAAATCATCTCAGGATCTATTCTTTTTCTGTAGATCATGAATATTGTAAATAAGCTAATATTATACAAGAATCTGTATGCAAAATACTCAAACGAAAATGTGATTAGTTTCGATACATGGGGAATCCCTTACCAATAACATAACTTGAGTTGATGCCATCAACTCGTAAAAATCTTTATTTTTTAATAAAATGTTGCAAAAATCAAGCAGACCAGACGGGTTAGGTTTAGGGTAAAGAATATTTTTTTTTCAATATTTTTTCACAGAGATGTTGTTATGTGCAAAGTTTGTTTCATGATTCTGGAGTTAGGAACTTAATTCAATGTAATTAAATGTTCTTTGTACATAATTGTATGTACAAGACTACATATTGATTACGCATGGTCTCTTCAAGATATATATATTATCGAACGAAAGAAATTATATAACATAATTTATTATTTCTTTCCACTTTTTAAATTTAAGCAAACCACGTCAGACGAGTTTAGGAAAGTTTATACTTAAAATCTTTATAGAATCTAGGTTTGCAGTGCTGCTTTTCACAATAATATGAACGGAAGGCTATTAGTGCCAACCTGTATATATAAATAGGAAAAGTAATTTACACTTTTTTAAAACTGAACATGGAGTCATATTTATAAAATCTTGTAAGATGCAAAATAACTGAATATTAAAGGTATGGTGCCCAATTGTATGAAAGTAGCTCAATTAACATGAGCGAGTCAACTCGCAGGCCCTTCAGGCCTTTGATTTAAAAAATAGCAAATCCATGATTGGCCATGGGACTACTTTTGGATTTAAACTTTACAATAAAAAGCCATTTTCTACTTTTTCCTACCCTTAGTCCTCAGGTGAGCGATGTGGCCCATGGGCCTCTTGTATTAATTTATTTTCAGTTTTCAGCTATTAATTTCATTATAATTATATTTAGACCATAATGTTAACATAAGCTTTCATAAATGTTTATGTTTTTCCTCCTTACACATAGATGACATTATCTTAGGAAAATTATTCTGTATTTGCAGTGGTTTTTCTTTCCAAGTACTTTTTATACGCCCGTCTTAAGACGGGTCGTATTATGTTATAGGCTTCATGTCTGTCCATCCGTCTGTCCGTCCGTCCGTCTGTCCGTCTGTCCATTCCTGTCCGGCTCATAACTTGAATACTATTAGGCCTAGGATTATCAAACTTTGTCAACTGATACTTCTTGGGTAGACGGTGTGTCGCGCACAAAAAGTAGGTCGCTCTGACCTTAATTAAAGATGCTATAGCCAAATATGGAAAAATCCTGTCCGGCTCATAACTAGAAAACTTTAAGACCTAGAGCTTTCAAACTTGGCAAAAGTATACATCTAGAGTAGAAGGTGTGTCGCGGTCTATTTCAAGGTCACTGTGACCTTTAATTAAAGTGATTTTTTTTTAAAAACTAAGTTTTTTAAATTCTAAATTTCATAATCCTAAAAAATGTAAAAATATAGTTGTATCCTTATTAAAAGATGTTAAATTAAGCAAAAACTTATTTTTTCATTATATACTTTACAGCAATCTGTAACAAATGTTTATGCTTTGAGAGGAATTCAGTTTGTCCCATGGGCATAATTATCAAGCACTGGTTAAGAAGAATTTTGATAGCAGAAATTTGCATGTCAAATTAGAGAGAAATTAATGAGTTTATTGTCAGGAGCTAAGAGCGTCTTTAGATCTGATGCTTAGTTATCTTTATTTATCCCTTGAGAGTTGGGCAAAAAGAAATGGCCTCATAGTTGCTTGTGTTAATTAAGAATTCTTGATGGCTAGTCCAAGATCTTTCAATTGGTGTAATTAATTTAAACAAATTAATGTTTTAGTGTATGATTAAAACTAAATTAGTATTGTATAATATGATTATTTTATGTTGTAGTGTATGATTTAAACTAAATTAGTATTGTACAATATGATTAAAACTAATTATACATGTTCATTGAAAAAAAAATTATATTTCAATTTTTATATATTTGCAACAATTTGCAGTCATGCCTCACTTAAAATTTTATAGTCTGAAGAATAATTTATGTTTGATTTTTGACTAGCATTTCCATTATTTCATAAAATATGCAATAAACAATTTTAAGCTGCAGATCGATGGGTATTTGTTATGCTCTAACATAGTTTAGAAGTATATGATGTTATTATTTGTTATAATCAATCCCTACACTGTAAAGTCTCTTAGAGATGTATGATAAGAAATGGAAATTAGATAATTGAAATTTGTGTCAATCTGTTAATCAAGGCTACCTGATTTTCTTTCATCTTAACCAATTCATGATTATTGAATAATATTTGACGGGCGTATCATGCTGTGGCGGGGCACTTTATTAAAAAAAATTGTTTATAAAGGTTAAAAAAAATCTCACCTCATATTTTTTCTCATATGCATGTGTACTGTCATCAAAAGCTTTTTGTGAGTATCTTTAATACTTCAATACAGTCAATGGTTGTAAATATCAATTTATTTTACCATGTGGAGAACTAATTAAAAAATGCATGAGCACATTAAGTTGAAAACAACCCCCCCTTTTCCATTTACTTTTAAATTAAGCTCTCATTTAACAAGACGGTATTAAATATTTGTCATAAAATCTAGTCTTGAAGCGTACACTTTGTTATTTTATAGAAGTATGTGACAGGGTTAAATAATTAAATTGAAGCATCTTTAATTGTTTTTTTTTATACATAATGTAGACAGCGCACTCTAGTTCTCCGATGTCCTTCCTGCGAATTTTATATCATTGTGTCGCTGTCTAGTTTTATTCTCTCTCTATTTTTCTCTTCAATTATTTGTTAAGGCTTAAGGCCGTGTCACACTGTCACGAGTTATGCTACGATTACCCACGAATTAAGAAAAGTTGAAAATCGCCGTTCATCGCCAGGTTTGTCTTGCGATTTTTCTACAGCGTTAGGAATATTTTGCTGCTAGAATGGTGTGTCTGCGATGTCTGTGCGACAAAGTACGAGGTTTCTACGATTAAAGTACAAACTGAGGCGACAGCGTTACGAACTGGTTACGATATTTCTACGATTATGAAGGATTAAACACGGTTACATACGATACTCATACGAAGAACTACGATATGCCACGTTACATACAGATAATCCCACGACTAATGGCGACTTCTTACGAATAGACATGTAATGGAATGCATATATAGAGTAAAGGGAGATTTGTTTGATATCATTAATCATTATAATTATGTTATTTGATAATGGTAAAAACTACAGTGTTGAACTTTTGATTATGTTCAATCTCTTCATGTGTTTATTGTACACGGTGCTTATAGTTTCTGTTACACATGTATATTCAGTTTATTTCACTTTTCTTAGCTTCTTTCCTTTTATTTTAGGCAGTATTTTGATTTCGACAGTGTTAACATCAGGCACCGTCTGCTACATCGTATTAACTCTTAGTTCAATTGCACAGTGTTCGTACACCACTTGCCATTGATCGTCCTTTTTCGTATCATATTCGCGGGAAAGTTGTACTATGTTCTTATCAGTTTGAAGAGCGCTCGCAGTAACTCGAGAGACACTTGCACAAACTTGAAGGACACCCGAAATAACTCATAGGACTCTCGTAGCATCGCGAGTGTTCCTTATTTCGGCGAATGTCGCACGAGCTTCGAAGATTTACTACGAATATGAGTACGAGTGCAGTGCGGATGCTGTGCGATTGTCTACGAATAATAAAAAATCGTACTGTGTCCACGATTGTTTTGAACATGCTCAAAACAATCGCCAGGTTAACCCTTTCTCTACCGGCACATTTTATGTGATTTTCGAGACCTTTTAACATGGCATTATTTAATTATTTCTAACTCTTTTATCCAAGAAGAAAGCTAGGTATAATGCATACCATGTCATAGGGAATTTCTTAGAGATGATATTTTATGATAATTCAGATACTCAACGACTGACCTTATTAGTAAAAGTAGAGGTCAAAGGTCAATTAAGTGCAAAATTTTATGGAATTTTTCGATGCTTTTTATTCTTCAAGCTAAATTTCTACAAAGATGTATGTTGAAATAGGAAATTTGGGATATACCCACAAAAGGGCATTATTCTGTACTACATGAAACACAAAAACTTTTTTTTCAATTCTGCATATATTTCCTTTAAAGCGGTTGCTTAGCAACGCAGAATTTTTCAATTTTCGGGAAGAAATTTTGGTTTTTCACTCATTCTAAACACATCTAAGCATCCCAGCACATATTAAAGTTAGATATAAGGTCATAAAATTACAAGGGACATAACAGCAAATATTTTTTTCAAAAGTTTGACCTCATAAGAACTATTTTTAGGGGGTCAAAGGTCAAATAAGTGCAAAAATTTCATGATTTTTTTCAACACTTCTCAATATTTTTGTTAAAATTTTACTCAGTGGATGCTGAAATGGAAAATTCTGAATATACTCTCAAGAAGGGATCATAACTGCAATATCCATACATCATTTTAGTTCAAATATTTGTTTTTATGACCTTAAAGTGGTTGCTAAGCAACAGCATTTTCAATTTTTTTAACTACATGTATATACATGTTTGTTGGTTCTCATTCTGGACACATTATAAACACTTTTGGTTTGTTCCGTGATACTATTTGTAAGATATGGGCCAACAAAAATGAAAAAAAAAACATTTTTGTAATAAGTATTGACCTTGACACTCTTGTTCTAAAGGGGGTCAAGGTCAAATCAGTACATAATTCTGCTTAAATTGTAAGTATATATCAGTTTTGAAATGTTTCAGTTATGGATAAATCATCTTATAGTTGACTTAAAAAACAGCAAACAACAAAATTTGCAAGCAAAAATTTAATCTAACAAGTAAAAATAAATTGAATGATTTCATTGCAAGACTTTTCTGGTTTAACAGAGCTTAAGGGGTACAATAAAGAATCGACATGCCGTCTTGGAAGAAAACAATGATAGATGACATTGGCAATTTAATGCAAAACTGTTTTGTCAATAGGTTTAAAAATGTGAAGTTTATGTCCAAATATACAAATACAGAAATATTGCAAAATGAATTCCAAATCAGACTGATTAAATCTTCCACAAAATGTTGAAGACCAGAGCACTTTTACTTCGTGTCCACCTTTCTTTCATCAACTGTCACTTCTCTGAAAGACTGGAGGAAATTTTTCTTTGACTTGTCTGTACAAGGGATCAGCTTCTATCCTGTAAAAGATTTAAATATTTTGAAACAGATATGTGAATTTACATTTATAAATAAAATTAAGAATGCTACAATTAATCCCTTGCAGAATATTCCTGGGATGTCCTAAGAAATCCTAAGACAATCTCAAGATTTATTCCTCGGATATCTTGAAAAAATCCTAGGATTGTTCCTAAGATTTCCTGAGATGTTTTTGGAACAGGAATTCCTGGGATTTCCTTGGACAGTCCCAATTCAGGGGTTCTAGAAAAATCCCAGGAATCAAAACACCAAGACTTCCCAGGATATCCCAGGAAAATCCCAATACATAAAATGTCCTAGGAAATCAGGAATTCCTAGGATTTCCTAGGATATCCTAGCCTCCTAGGACATCTTTTTTTT
>PRKT01002012.1:16062-37862 GCA_003671525.1 Saccostrea glomerata | reverse complement strand
GCCTCTCATCTCCTTGAAAATTAGTGGGAATTTTTATCGGCTCCTTTGTAACAAGCTGGTTATATTAAAGTACATATATGTATCTATTTACAACTGATTACAAGTTCAATTTAAAACAGGAAGAACCACTTTGTTGGACATCTGTCGAGAGTGAGAGACAAACTATACCTCTCTCATGTGAAATACATTAGTTTCTATAATTGCCATTTTCCGTTTACATGTATTTTAATAAGTGTTTTATGGTATTTTGTTTCCATTACAATGAATTATAAAGGGAATTAATGTACACATTTAAAAAATGTCAAAATGATAATTCATTATATACTTGAGGCTCTTTGTGTGTGAATATTTTTTTTTAAAAATACAACAATATTGCAAATCAAATCTAAGTCTATTTATCAATGTTAATAGTTACAAGCTAATTCAGAGAATTCGTGTCCCCCGCTTGGGGAAAAAGTCGGATCCCCTGACTGAATTAGTAGATTTATTAAATGTATACATGTACACTGATGCAAATAAAATACATGCATGTCAATATGCGTAAAAAGATTTGATTGCTTATTCTCTATTATGTGTATAGAAGATTCTTTTTATATGAAATATTTATCACTCTGTAATAATGATTTTATAACCTCATAAATTTTTATTTTCACATGGTGAATACTATCATTTAAAAAAAAAATAATAAAAGAAAGGACCGCCCGAGATTCGATCCCGGGACCTCTCGCTTATGAAGCGGGAGACATACCACTAGACCACGGAGGCACTTTAAATGTTGTAGCGTAAATGCAGAAGTTAAGTCACATACATGTATATATTTATGCTCGATATTGTAAAAATTTTACACAATCCATGGAGTTTGATTTATTTAGCCTTTATTAAACAGTTCTAATAGATGTTATAAGAACATAAAGTCCGCCGAGAACCTGTTTTATACGCAATAACTCTCCGCATGCCTCTGTGCTAAAAATAGCGACATGTAATACTATAAATACTAATAAAACAAATGGGGTGGGGCACTTTGAGAGGGGTGAAAGAGGTCCTAGGGAGTTTTGGTATAAAATTACATTGCATAAGCTCAAAATCTTCTTGAAATATCGCCCGAAAATGATAGTGTTACACACAGACAGAATGTATAAATTTACGACCTTGAACTTTGACCTTTTGATCTCAAAATCAATAGGGGTCTTCCCTATGCCACAGGGAGTTGTCATGTAAAATTTCATTGCAATAGCTCAAATGGTTCTAGAGATATCGTGTGGAAACGAAAGTGTTATAACAGACAGAATTTGCTTGTTTATGACATTGACCTTTGACCTTTTGACCTCAAAATCAATAGGGGTCTTCTTTAGTCCATAGTGAGTTGCTGTGCTAAATTTCATTGCAAAAGCTCAATGGGTTCTCGAGATATCGTGTGGAAACGAAAGCGTTACAGACAGACAGAAAGACGGACGGACGGACGGACGGACAGACGGACGGACGGACAAACCCAAATTAATATCCCCCACTTTTCAAGCGGGGGACAAAAAATTTGTTTAAGAGGGACAGTGTAATGATTTTTTTTTTTTTGCTACATTGAAAACAATGAGCACAATTTGTTTCCGGAAGATTGTTCAAATGAAAATAAGAAACAGATTAATTTCTTATGAACTACGAACCACATGCAATTACATATATATTGCATGCATGAATTTCAAGACCCATTTTACAAAATGGGGTTGATGAAAATATATAAATATTTTGAGTGGAAAAAAATACATTAAAATCATTCGTAGAATTTAAAGTTTACCTAGACATTTTGCCATTAGTCATATTAACAATTTAAAAAAAAAAACATATAATTTGTATTTAGAACGCTAACATGCCAAAATTACCTAATTCTCTGCAAGTTTGTAGAAAAAAAAAATATCTGGAAATTCAAGATGCACACAGACGGACAAACAAACAGAAGGGTAGACGTGGAGTAAACCTTAGTCTGTTCTTTTTCAAGCATGGGAGCTTTTAAGCGAAAACCATTATGTGCATTAAATTACTTGACCTCGACGCAAATGTTAAAGCAAAGAAAAAAAAATGTAATAATTCAAAAACTCTGCACAAGTATTTACATTCTATGTAAATGTTATGTTATGCTAAATGTAATAATCTCATTTTATTATACTTTGTGTCATATTTAAATTTGTAACACAGCATCATTTTATGTAGTTATAACTGCGCTGGCGCCAAAAGTAATACCGTTTATCAACATATTTTTCTTTTTCTTATCTCATACCACATAACATACGATGCACATTAATATTTCTAACCCTATACTGAATATTAAAAATCATCTCAGTGAGAAAAGTCTGGAGATTCAAGACATTATGTAGTTTGAGCTCAAAATTAACTACAGTTGACACAATCTAAAAATAAATACATTTTAAAATGCAAGACTAACCCAAACGATGCACCTTCATCGGCAAAATAAACATAAATGAAATATGTGGAGATATCATAGAGTACTCAAGCTCAAAGTCTAATAAGGAACAGGAGACGAACGTTTACCTAATTGGCAAATGATACCGCTATGTACAAGTGATTATGTTAAGCTTGTTTTAATTTAATCCATTTAATCCATTAAATTTCATATAATTCCCCTTATATATTCAACATAGTTTAACCCCCCCCCCCCCCTACAGACACACAAAACCACAATATAAGATATTAGACGCCTTATTATCCTTCCGTCTGTGAAAATGCTTTTTAAATAAAGTATTCAATAAGTGAATGTAAAGTTATACATAATTCTTCCGAATTTTGAATTGCTCACAAATTAAGCAATGCATTTAGAATTCATAATTTGAAAAAAGGTCATTTTAACTGCAAAATAATAATATTAATAATAATAATAAAACTCTTAAGTGTTTACTGTAAACAACATACTTAAATACGGAACGAAATATGACAGAGATCTACTTTGTAACACTATACATTCATACAATAAAATTCGGTCACAACTAGACACAATAGGATACTTCCTTTGGAAATTCAAAATTCTAATTCCGGTCGTTTCTAACGAGGTAAAAAAATATGTTTAAATAGTTGAGTTTTCTCAACTAGAAAGCGATGTCATTTTTTTTTTCACAGAAGCTATTTTCATTCATATGTTCATTCGATAAACACCCGTGAACCTAAAATACCACCGGGATCCATCACATGTGTTTCATATTTGAATTTAATACTGATTATAGACGAACTTTTCTTTTGTCAACTTTCTTTCTTTATTTATTTAGTAACATCCCGCCAGCATCTGCATGTGTTTTCTTAAATATCCCATGAATAACAAAGTTAACGTATTTAAGCTCCAGAGTTCATTCAAACAATACAAATCAGGAGGATAGAAACACGGACCTATAAATCATCCGAGGTGTGATAAGGCGACATATATGTGTGAACATCCCCTGCCGTCGCCTTACATCAAAGGAGTCTGCTTACAAATATGATCAATTAAAAGGAAATTTAACAACCTTGTTTAAAGTCAGCATTTCTTAAATTTCATATAGTGTATATACAGTGTATTGTACTTGTTAGGAAACATTAACTATCATTGGGTCATATTTTGGTCGTATAGTTTCATTCCAATTTTTATTTTTTTTTTCATACTAAATTGACGATGGGAAGTTTCCTCTAACTGATCAATACTTAAAGCGTTATTGAGCGGTGAACAGAGGGATGTTTACTCTTGAGCACCTGATCCCATATCTGTAATTACAAGAAATCCGCGTTTATGCCCTCTTCAAAAATTTGTATCGCTTGTAGAAATTTTGGAGATTGATCCGTGTTCATTAGCTTAAACTATTTATCAATAATACAGGACTTCTGAAAAATGTAGAATTTTTACCTAAATATAATGAGCTTGTCGGTTTCTCATGATCATGAATCATGAATGATCATGAATATTGTAATAAAAACTTCACACACACTTAAAATAAAATCATCTCAGAAAGCTATTTCTTACAAAAAATCCCAATATACACACACGGGGGGGGGGGGGGGGGGGGGGTGGTTGAAATGTTTATTTATCCATGTGTTATCATATTTATATACTTAGTTACAGACTTGTGTTTCATAATCGTTTGAATGCTTTTAGTCCTGGATTTTTACAAGAATGATAAGGAGATAACGAACAGTATTCAATCTCAAAGTCCATAACAGAATACAAAAAGAGCAGAGCAAACACGGACCCCCGAATCATCAGAGGTGGAATCAGGTACCATGGAGGAGTGAGCATTTCCTGACTACCGGTCACACCCACCGTGTGCTCCTTGTCATGATCAGGAAATAAAGGGAAAAATCCGTCAATTCCGTGTATGAATAACGGACTAACAATTGGTATGAAAAACGTAGTAAATATAAAGACAATAAAGGTTTTTTTCAGTTTTATTTCTAATTTTTTCTTTGAATTCAGTTCCATGAAGTATAACCAATAAACAATTTGATCGTAAGATTTTCGTCGTCAGAACGTTTCGATCGAGTAGCATTTATATTCGTGGATATGTGTAATCATTTACAAAATTCAGATAAAAATATTTATATTGCCCCTCTCTGTTTTCAATTATGCTAAAATAATCGATCTAATGGCAATTTTGATAGTATGATTTACCACCCCCAAGGAAGGATATTCAGTACCAAGCCTCTCAGGTTTACTTTACTATCATTAAGAAATCTTTATTTCATAAATTTAAAAATCAACACGAGGAAGTGATTTCTGGGACAAATCTAATATTTGGAGAATCTATATTTTTAGTAAAAAAAAAATGAAGGATATTGAGAAAACGAACTTTATTCAATATCAAAGTCCATAAAAACAGTGCAAAATTGGAGCAGAGCAAATGAGGACCTCTAAAGGTATTTTTTTAATACAATATGGCATTTGAAGTCTATTTATCAATGTCACTTGTTAAAATGGTGTTTAGGAGGGACGGTGTAATGAGTTTCTCTTGCTTCATTGAAAACGTTAAGCAAAAATGGTTTCCGGACGATTGTTCCAATGAAAATACTTTGAAAATCGTTAAAAATTGTTTATCTTTGATCTTTATACACGAGAGAGCATAAAATACTTTACCTGCCTACATAGTAAGAAACAAATCTATTTCTTATGTACCTACGATTTCCATGCATCTACATGTAACATGCATGAATTATGAATTTCAAGACCCATTTCACAAAATGGGGTAGACGATAATATTAATATTTTGAGTGGAAATATATGCATTAAATCATTCGTAGAATTTAAGTTTACCAAAGCATTTTTTCATTAGTCACATTGAACATTTGAAAAAACATGTATTTGTAATTTATAATTTGCGTATAGAGCTCTAGCATACCAAAAATCTCCAAGCTTGTAGCAAAAATGTCTGGAACATTAGAGTTGCACAGACGGACCTTTTCAAAGAGGGACAGACGTGGAGTAAACAGAGTCCCCTCCCTTTTAAGTATCCGGAATTTTAATCCCCAAACGTTTTGTGCATTCAATTTTACATGACCTCAATACAAATGTTTAAAAACACAATAAAAAGGCTTGTACATGTATTTACATTTTGCGTTGATGTTATATTAATGTAAAATGTAATAGGTTCATTGTATCACAGTTTTGTCGTTATAGTATTTTGATTTGTAACAAAGCATAATTTTATGTAGGTATAACTGCGCTGTCTCCTTTAAAGTCATCATTTCGTAAGTTCATCGTGGAAACAATGACCTTGTCAGCAAATACAATTTTTCATTGGGTCAATTGCTGACTGACATTTTTCATACTTATTGTTAGTCTATTATTTTCACACTGAATTGAAGACGATTTTTTCCGTTATTTCCAGATCATGACAAGGAGCAAATGTGAGTTAGTGTGACCTGTCGGTAGGGGATGCTCACTCCTCGATGGAACCTTATCCTACCTCTAATGTTAAAGAGGTCGGTGTTTGCTCTTCTCCTATTTTGTATTGTTTTGTGGACTTTGATATTGAATACTAATCGCTACATGTACCTCCATATGTTTCACCGTTCATGCATATATTATTAATCATTTTATCACATCGTTTTCCCTGTCGGTATACCATGTGAAATACGACGTACATGAATTTATCTTACCCTACTAAATATGATAAAGTCGATTGTCTTCTCAGAAAAAAAAATCTGGAGATTCAAGACTTTATGTAGTTTGATCTCGATCTTCACTACAGACGAAACAATCTCAAAATATATAGACATCTTAAAATTCAAGATTAAGCCAGATAATACAACTATATTGGCGAAATAAATATAAATGAAATATGTAGAGATAATGAACTCAAAGTCTATTAAGCAACGGGAGGCGTACGTTTACATCTTTGGCAAAGAATCGCATAAGTACAAGCAATTATGTAAGTCTTGTTTTAATTTGATCCTTAATTGTTCTTTTACATACTCTACATAGATTTTGAACCCCCACCCTACCAAAAAAAAACCCACAGTATAGAATAGGTTATCCGACACTTTAGTTGCCTTCCGTCTGTGAAAATGCTTTCAAATATATAGTGTTCAATAAATGTATGTAAGCCTATATAAATCTTCAGAATTTTGAATTGTTCACAAATTAAGCAATGTACTCAGAATTCATAATTTGAATAAAGGGTCATTCTAACTGCCCCCCCCCCCCTATAAAAATCTTCAGTGTTCTCTGTAGACAGCATACTTACATACGGAAGGACATGTGACCAGGCTCTACTTCGTAACATTATACACCCATACAATAAAATTCGATCACAGCTACATACTTAGAATAATAGAATATTTCCGTTGGAAAATCAAATTTTTAATGTCGGTTGTTTCTGACAAGGAAGAAAATATGTTTAGATAGTTGGGTTTTTTTCCACTAGCAAGCTCATGATTTTCCCCATATTTTGTCTAACCTGTGTTTGCATTATCAGAGATTTTTTCATAGAAAGTTTGAAGAAATTCATGGACTATGCGTGCCACAGCTCCTATGTTCAAGTCATTATAGAGAATATCACTTAGGCAGTTAAATATAAGAATATGAAAAAAATGATTGATATTTCAATCTCCATGTGATTAATATTTTTATATAGTTATTGTCCTGACGACGAAAATCTCACAGTGACCCTAATATTTTATTGTTGCGGAGCTAACTGTATACTAGGTAGTTCATTTTTTTTCAACTTTGTCGATAAGAAATAAAAATGTGGCTGGGCCGCCATGTTAAACTGTCTATAAAGAACCCTGAAGTAATTGTAAAAACTAATTTTTCCACAAGTATCTGTACATGTCATTCAATCTCAATCTAATCTCCTTGAAAACTAAAGGGGATTTTTATCCGCTCCTTTGTACATGTGTATTAAGCTACTTACATGTATACAGGGTGTCCCAAAACATATGTTTCACTTTTAAACCGTAATAAAAAGTCTATGCCATTAATGAAATTTAAAATATATAATAGAATTGTTATAATTTATTTGTCAAGCATACATTTGGCACAGTTTCCTTATCATTTATCAACATTTTTTCTTTAGAATAACATTGTCATTATACAACATTTTCCAAGTGATGTCTCTTTAAATTAATAGTGTTTGAACACACCATTTCTGACGTTTTTTTTTTTTTTTACCAAGCTTCAAATGTAACATTCTAATTAACAGTTTAGAGGTTTTTTTTCATATTAAAATTGGGTTTCACCAAACAACAGAAATTAGAATTGTCTTAAACAACATTGTTAAAATGGAAGTTTACTTCATCGGAAAACCATACATGTGTTAAATTTTCAGAGTCGGGTCTTATTGAAATCCAATGGGCAAACTCAAACAACTTCTAATTTCTTCTCTTTCACACGTTGTATTACACTTATTTGTAAGGAATCGATTTTAAAATCAAATATGAGTATTTAATGAACACTAGATTTACCAAAGTGCTATTTTGTTCATCTAAGGGATTATTATACATGTATAAATTTTTGGTAACAACTCGATCAATAGTATTAGATGTACTGTTCTCTTTAGTACGGGCACTCTTTGGTCTTCTAATACCAGAATTAAGCCATGCATCATTTATTATGCCTTTAACTTGAATCGCCCTTTCATTGCAGGATGTTGTTTTCTCATCATTTTAATGAATAAAGTAGCAGCTTTAGAGCAATAGTAAAGTTTAACAATTTGTGATGACGTCATTAGGACATCATAATTACCTGACTTTTTACCAAAATTTCTGGAAAGTTTCCAGATAAAATGTATACTAACACACTAGATTTTGACAAAATATCTGTGTGAATGCTTTTGGTTTGATCAAGTTATAGATGATTTAAAGTGTAAGATATGTTTAGGGACACCCTGTATATGTCCACTGACAACTATTCACAGGTTAATTTTTAGCAGGAAGAAGAACTACTTTGTAAGACATCCGGCAAAAAGGTTAGAGACAAGTTATACTTCCCTAAATCTGAAATATATTAGTTTCTCTAATTGCTGTTTTCTGTTGACGTGTATTTTGATAAGAGAATTATGATAAAGAAAATTAATGTGCACATTAAAAATTTGTCAAAAAGGCAATTCACTTTATACTTATAGCTCTTTGCGTGTGAATTTTTTTTAATTAAAAACATACAATACTGCATTTCAAGTCTTTTTATCAATGTCACTTGTTAAAATGGTGTTTTGGAGGGACGTTTATACAAGAGAGACAAAAATTACAAAAGAAAAGAAATTTCAGAATAGCAAAATACTTTTATGAGTTCCTTGAAAATTTAAGACAGTTTATTAACATCAATTAAATAATTTCCGTACGATGTTATGTTTGATTTACAGTGCACACATAATTCTAGATTCGTGGTTCTATAGAAAACGGTTTTGATTATTTCTTTAAAAAAATACAATTCATTTTTATTGCAACTTCCAATTAAATGTTACATGGAAGTGTGAAAACAAATTTTTTGTCTCTGTTCCTTCATGCATTAAGTCTGGCGAAGGTATAGGATATAACTGATTATGCAAGGTGAAGCCCTAATTAAGTGCTCTAGATACCATTCAGAACTAAAAGACGGTATTATTGTTATATTAATTATGTTTCAGATAGAGATCTTACTGTTTCAGCAATTTTTGCATTGTGTCTCACTCATAAAAATTGAATCATTACTGTGTAGGAGAAAATTGAACTCTGTCTTTATAATGTTCGAGCTTGATCTTCATTATAGTTGACACAATCTCAAAATAAGTACATTTTAAAATAAAATACAGATGATGTTACTTTATTGGTGAAATAAACATAAATGAAATATGTGGCGATAACAAACAGTACTTTAGCTCAAAGTCTTACAAGGAAGGGTAGACGACCACTTGCATCTTTGGTAAACAATACAGCTATGTACAAGTAATTATGTAAAGCTTGTTTTAATTTAATCCATATTTGTTTCCATTACATATTCAACGTAGATTATTTACCACCACCACCCCCCACCCCCACACACAAATAAAATCCACAATATGGTACATGTATAAGATATCAGACACTGTAGTATCCTTCCTGTGAAAATGCTTTTAAATACAATGTTCAGTAAATGTTTGTAAGGCTAAATCTTAAGAATTTTGACTTGTTCACAAATTAAGCGATGTACTTAGAATTCATGATTTGAATATAGGGTCATTCTAACTGCTAAAAATAGACCTCTTCAGAGTTCTCTGTAGACAATACACTTAAATACGGAAGAAAAATATAACCAAGCTCTATTTTGCAACAATATACATCCATACCATAAAAATCGGTCACAGCTACACTCTTAGAATAATAGGATATTTCCTTTGGAAATTCAAATTTGTAATATTGGTCGTTTTTGACAAGGAAGAAAATATGTCTAGATAATTTGGTTTTCTCCACTAGCAAGCTCATTATTTTTCTTAAAAGCGTTGATCGTTTCTACAATAGCTATCTTCATTCATATGTTGATTCGATATGCACCTGTAAACCTGAAAAATACCACAGAGTCCATCACATTTGTTTCATATTTATAAGCATTACTGATAAATAGAGGATCAGGGTGAAAACGAAGTTTTCCATCGTCAACTTTTGTTCTTTATGTAGTAATACCCCGCCAACACCTGCATGAGGCTTTTAAACATAACAACTTACTGTGAATCACCTTTTATTCGCGTCCGAGAAATTTATCAGAGTTCTGAGAGAGCCTCGTCAACATTTCCCGCCGCGAACCGATTCTAAACTATCTGTGTGTATAAATTAAAGTGAGAATATCTTTAATTCTATCGTCGATTTAGGGTCTTTGTTAGGAAATATCAACTATCATTGGGTCATACTTTGGTCGTCCACTTCCAATCCAAATTTCAGATTTTTTTAAATACTTAAATTGAGAACGAGAAGCTTCCTCTGACTAAACAGAGGATGTTTACTCCTTTAAGCACCTGATCCCACCTCTGTAATTCCAAGAGGTCCGCTTTTATGCCCTCTTCACAGATTTGTTTCGTTTGTAGAATTTTGATCAGTGTTCAACTGTTCTTAATCAAAGAGCACTTCTATTGTCTGTACAATTTTGGAGATTGATCAGTGTTCGTAAACTTAAATTTTTTTCAATAACATAACACTTCTGAAGAAGATTTCCTATCTAAATGTGATGAGCTTCTTTGTTTGTCCTGATTATCATATATATTGTAGCAAAAACTTAACACATTGAAATTAAAATCAACTAAAAAGAAGGTATTTCTCGCGAAAATCTCTAATGTTTATAATTGGGTGTGTGTGTATGTGAGTGTTGAAAAGTTGTTTTGTTCATGCGTATATATATTTATATGTCGTTATTAACATACTTATGATTCATAATCATTTGAATGCTTTAAGTGTCTTGAATTGTACTAATAAATTTACAGACAATTAAGTTTTTTTTTTTATTTTGATGTACAATTTTGTTCTTGATATTCAATTCCAATTTGTGCAATTAATATAAATTTCGTACATTATATTGTCTTTGTCAGTACGTTTTAATATATACATTTGATCAAGTAGCATTTATATCTTAGAATATATGTGAATATTTCTCAATATTGATATATAATTCAGAAAAAAAGTATACATATCGCCCCTATCACTATTATCAATAATACTAAAATAATGGAGCTAATATCAATTATGCTTGTGAATTCCCATCATATCAGGGAGAATATTCAGTGCATCAAGCCTCCAAGTTTTACTTGACTATCATTAAGAAATCTTTATTTTAAAAATTTAAAAATCAACACAGGGAAACTCATTTCCGGGAACAACCTCCAATTTCGAGAAAGTATATTTTCAGGAAAGAAAATCAGATAAATTTTGTAAAATCCTCTTTTCTTTTTTAAAGATTGAATTGTTTTGTTTGAATGTTTTTACATGTATACTTACAATATGTGTTTGAAGTAGTGTTGTGTTGTAAACCGTATCTATTTTTTTTTTTTGGTTGTTTGTTTGTTTGCTTTCATTTATTTACAAATTACTGAACACGAAAAAGGCGAAGTGATCGATCTCAAAAATTCTACAATAGATATAAATATCTGTGAACCAAGCATGCAATACATAACTCTGGAAATATCAGAGAATCATATCCTGGGGGTAAAAGGCATCCCCAGAGTTTAGCCAAACCTGACATGAAGGCTGTGTATTAATAATCAAGGGTCCAGCATTTAAATAAGATATGTCATTTACGAGGATAAGTTTCTATCTACGCCTTTCTACTTAATATTTAGGTATATGTACTATAGATGTCAGACAGTCTCCGAAATTTGTTTCATATCTGGATATTTTATCAGAAGAAGAAGCAAATGAAAACCAACCTCCAAAAAATATTTTTAACTTGATAATCTTAATTAAATATCGTCAACTTCCTTCTTTATAAATGTAGCATTTTAAAATCAGTTCTTGTTTATGTCTCCAAGATGATTCGAAACACAAAATCGTGCTTCTTGTACGAACGATTTTTTAAATAAGGATTTTTACTTCTTTTTTCCATACAAACATTAAAATGTGTATTAATTTCTTTTTCATTGTTCTATATCTTTAATTTTATATGGTAGGTTTATCTCTGTAAGAATCTGGAAAAGTAAATACAAAGACAATACTTACTCAGAAATAACATTGTACACACTGAAAGCTGTATATTGGTTCAATGTTCAATTTTGTATCTTAAATGGTAAAGCTTTTAGACGAAATCTTCTCTTAAAACTAATATGTATTTTTCTCGATCGTAACATGTTTTCTTCAAAAGTTAAACCCCCGTGGGGATCCGGGTTAGAATAGGTACTCAGTACCTCTTGCTTGTCGCAAAACGCGACTAAATGGGGCGGTCCTTCGGATTAGACCGTATAAACCGAGACCCCGTGTCACAGCAGGTGTGGCACGATAAAGATCCCTCCCTGCTCAAAGGCCGTAAGTGCCGAGCATAGACCTAAAATTGTAGACCTTCACCGGAAATGGTGACGTCTCCATATCAGTGAAATATTCTGGAGAGGGACGTTAAACAGTATACAATCAATCAATCAATCAGAATTTAAAAGTTATGGCTTTTAAAAATTAAGTTAATCAAAGAACAGAACACCTGCCTGCAGCTGTATTCAAGAATTTCTACATACGGAATTGTGAAGAACTTTATAACATATACCTAAGTTTAACAATTTAAGTGTATTTTATCAAAACAGGGAAGTTACTGAGATTTTTTTGTTTCAGCCAATCACAGCGAAGCGCAAGTGCATGTTCCTAGTTCCTGAAAATTTGACATGATTCCATCTTTTATACTTTTTTGGATTATATTTGATTATATTTTAGCTAAAATAGTGTGACTTTGTCGCTTTGCTCCTTAATCCTCTTGTCAAGGCTTCTAAAGTACACTCAAAACAATCAAATTATCGGTTAATTTAAACAGCTGAACTTATTCTATCTTTCCAGATGTAATTGTGAACATGCCTGTGTTAAAGGGGGGATTCTAGTAAAATCATATTTAAGGATCAAGTCATTCCTGTGCAGAACAAAATGAATTTTCCTCTTTCTTTTAATGTTGTTTGCGTGCTGAAAGGTTTCACGTATATTCAAAATACATATAGTTTGAACAGGATGATTCAATTACCCAAACCCCTACCTGCTTTTTTTTTTATTTTCATATGTTAGCTTTAACAGCATTAAAACAATTTTCAATACTCCACAAGACTGGATCTTCCACTTGGCTTCGCAAAACAAGGAAGGAAATCAATTTACATTTATTTTAATGTTTATGGGGAGAGAGAGAGAGAGAGAGAGAGAGAGAGAGAGAGAGAGAGAGAGAGAGAGAGAGAGAGAGAGTAAAAAGATAAATAAAGAGCACAGTGAACGATAAAATGTATAAACAATACAGATATCTGAGGGAGACATAAAACACTGACCTTAGGAAGCTTGGATCAGGTGGCTTGGAGGAGTAAAAATCCCGGTTGACCGGTTACACCCGCCGAGAGACCTATGAATTGATAAACAATACATTGCTCAGTCAATTGAGAATAGAAACAAAAATCTACACTTAATATGAAACAAGTGAAACAAATTAAGAACCATTGACAGGTTGTACCTGTTAACAAGGTCGTTATATAGAATAAAACGAACTTGTTGACATCCTTTTAATTTAGTTTTGTACATGTATTATACCTCGCTTTGAAAATTGGTTATACTCCGAGCAAGTTCATGGTTATCTAAAACCTCTGTAGACATAAACACAATAAGTAGTTGATAGTTGAATATTTCCATTTCTAAATTTTTTCTCTGTGATAACTGTTTGAAAGTTGGAAAAAATTATGTCTTAATAATTCTACCGTAATGTAAATTAGGCTTCGCACGTTATGCAAATTATCCCATGTTTCCCACTATTGTTGATGCCCTGGCATACTCTCAAAACTAGACAGTGATTCCTTAAATATTACACTATAAATAAGGAAGCTGACGATGGAAAATCTAGAGTCGCTTTGATTGACATACCTAACATTGTTATAATATGTCCCTATACTCTGAGAACATCTAAATTGAAATAGCAAAATGATCACAAAAGTATCTTACATTTTACTATATTTTATATATCCTTTCCGTCATTGGTATATATTAGATCCATGCAATTTCCTAGTTAAATGAAATGAACTATATGAAGACGCAAACGGAAGTCCACAACTCAAAACATTATAAATTCATTCAACAGCATCCAAGATATGCTGATCACAAAAGTTAATATAACGTCCTTAACATTTAAATTCGAATAAACAGAAAGTATACAGCAAGTCGACAAAATTTAAAAGTAAATATCATATTGATGAAACACAAAAGTTAATTTCAAATTGACGGAACGTAAATCTTCAAGTCAAGTCAGTACAAACAATAGTAATGTCACAAACACACATACACAACACACAGTTATTTATATCAAAACAGCATTAAACAAAAGTACCGAACGTATTGTATAGAAGAAAATATCCTATGGACCTCTCAAAGTCTTTGATATCAACTGGACTCCACACAAATGTAAATATCAACCGGAACCAATTGAACAAATTTCATCAAATAGACACCACACATCGTAAATACTAATTGGCTTCACACAAAACATAATTTTATCAAATCAACATTATATCAAGGTCACTGCATAATAAAAAATTAGAGATAAAGAATATCGCATAACGAGCAAAACTGAAAACGTCCGTATGATGCTGCGGCTATAAAATGTTGCCTCGATGTATCGCTTTTCCTTCAACTATATGTTAAGTACCATTTTCCTGTAGCATGTCATGTGATATTTGTACTGGCTAATGTGCACGTGTAGAGTAAAACACTTGCTGTTGTTAAAAGTGCAATTCTTTTTATTATGCATTATCTTTTTATTGCTACTTTGATGAGAAACATAAAACTTAAATCAGAATGAAGAGCTTTTGATTTAGCTTAGGAAGAAAAGATAAACTATGGTATCTATATTTCAAAATGATGTCAATTGTGTAAATCATTGCGAAAACTTTCTTTGTTGGATGTGATAGAACATATATAGCATTCTTTCTTTTTTTTGGCAACTTCAAAGAATAAATATCCAGACAGGATTTATTTTTTTTTCTCCCCAACGAACAGTGAAGAAATTCTCTTATCAGCAATATTTGACAAGTTCGTCTCTTATCAAAGTTAAAATCTTTGAAATTTAGTCTTATAGAACCTAACACACATACAGCTAAAATTGCGAAATGGTTAAAGGTATCATTAAGCATAAAAAGAGTTTTCGGCAAAAAGTTAGAAGACAATTGCGTGTTGGTGAAAATGAATATCAAAATGATATGCTTATTAAGTACTAAAGTATTAGTTAAAAAATCTAAGTCAGAATGGTTGACCTTTTATTATGAACTTAAGGATAGATTATACCAGGGACCTATATACTAACGGGATAGGCAACTCCTTCATCGCCATGTTTTTCTACCCAAAACATCACGCACAACACTACAAGTTTTTCAATTTGCTTTAAAATTTATTAATAAATCAAATCCAATACATAAAAAGAGTACATGATAATAATCAGAAAACATACTGTTTATTCCCAGTAAACAGGATGTTTTCTTATTATTATCATGTACTCTTTTTATGTATTTGATTTGATTTATTAATAAATTTTAAAGCATAATAAAAGTATAATTAAAATATAAAGAAAACAATCATCGAAATCGGCGATTTCTCGGAAATATGGCCGATCGGGGCATGTGTTGATTTTGCATAAAACAAAATTATTGCTAAGATAAGGAGTACAATATGTGCTAAAAACAAATCTTGAATGATTTTGTGACAGATATTTAAAGAATTTGATCTCAAATATGCGATAGCTTTAGAGATATAATTAATTAAAGTTGACTTACGAAATCACGCGACTTACAAGATATCGCGAGACTTGCGGAAGTTGCCTATCACGTTAGTACATAGGTCCCTGACTATACAAGCAAACTTTTGTCAAAAAATTTTAAAAGAACAACTTGGATAATGTTTTAATGAATAAAATGAATAGGTTTCACCGCGTAGTTTTTAATGTTTTATTCAAAGTTGCACAAAAATGTTATATGAAGTGAGAAATATTTCAATAGAATAAGAAGGATGATTTAATAATGGTAGAATTTTGAACATCACAGAAGGTTTACAATTTCTTTATACTCTAGAAATTTATCAATTGCATCATTTTCAATGAAATTAGGTCAAAAAATATATATCAATCCAGGCATCCATTTTTTCTTTGTTTTATTTGTCCTTAAAAATTTTGAGAAATTCTTAGTCATTAAATGTATAAGGACATTTAAATAAATTGATATCATTTGGCTCAATGATAAATTTTATTTGCTGACAAGGTCATTGTGTCGACCATTTCATTTAAGAAATAATGTCTTTAAACAACACTGCTGACAATCTTGTTTCATTAAATGTTTGTCAATACTTTTTATTCTTTTAAACATTGTACACACGTAGAGTTTACTCTTGCAATTCGAATCAACTGAGAGATATAAAGCCCGTATGCAGATAATGAAGATGTATTGCGGCATAAGTAAGGGAATTTAGTGATTTAAAATGTGAAGTCATCATGTTTATCACAAAGCCTGGTTGTCAGAATACCAGTAACGTCTTTTTAAAGTAAAATGTATATGAGAAAACACCGTGCAAGGTTATTAGAACTGGGTTAAATGTGTTGTTTTCTATTTATTCCTGAAACTGTAATTACGTCGAATAATGCCTAAGCATATAAGCAGGAAGGTAAACTTAAAAAATAACAATGATTGTTCTAAATCAAAATGCATGATGTCAGGTATTAATGTTTGGTTTATTTTTACCAATATTTAATTCATATTTACTCAGATGTGTTAAATTTCTCCAGCATTTTGGAATACAGTTCTTATACGTGGACCCATTTTATTTTTTGCAAGTACTTAGAGTAGCAGAGGGATAAGAAGTATGCCTCGATAGCTTCTTCAAGATCATGTCGCATAAAATAAATTGTATTTTTTTCCTTTAAAAAATATAAAATTCATAGTTTGAACAAAGGGTATTCCAAGAAAGAAAGAAAAATACTCTACGGCGTTCACCATAAACAACGTACTTAAATACAGAAGGAAGTACGACCACGTTCTACTCAGTATCAATATAAACACGGAATTTCTTGTCACACCGAAAATCATAGATAAATAGGATATATCCGTTGGAAATTCAAATTTTAAATATCGGTCTTTTCTGACAAGGAAGAAACTATATTAACGTAATGGGGTTTTCTCCACCATCGAGCTAATGATTTGTAGCTCTACTGGTCAGAGACAAGAAGAACTTATGCGATAGAAACGTATCCGTAGTCCATCTTGATGTTTGTCTGTCTGTCTTTAAATGATTTTTCAAAATGTTACCTTTCTTACAGTTTTGATCAAATTTCAATATGACTTAACAAACAAGTAGAGTACACTACGATACATAATTCTGTGTATCGGTTTTTGATTTTGATTTTAAAAGCCTTTCTGAATTTAGAATATATATCTGCTTGTTTTCTTCAATCACTTTACTTCATAATGGATTTTTCAGAGAAAATGTAGTGTTAACATGATTTTCAATTTTAATTTGTGATCGGAAGACCCTGGTTCGCATATAAGCATACAATGAGCGTACGACAGGTGCCCTAAAAAAATCCTGTACAAAACTTTAGTACATACTTCGATACCTTGATTTACTATCACCCTTTACTGTGGAACTTTTTAAAATATTTAGAGCCTCAAAACATTAAAGCGACATTATATTTTATGATCACTTATGAAAATAGATAAGAAAGACATCTACAGTTCTTTTTAATATCAGAATTTTACTTTGAGGAATTATAAAAAATAAAATATACCTTTCTGAAATTCATAGTAAAAGAATCGAATAACTGTTGAAAAAAAATTACTATAGTTAATTATAGTTTACTAGTATAGTTTTTGTTTTGGTGTGACCAGTCGGAAAAAAAAATAAAGACTCTTTCTACAATAGCCACTGGAGGGGAATTGTTTAAAAACTGTCTTAACTTTAAACAAGTATGATTTCCTGTTAAAATAAGGAAGGAAATACGAACCAAGCCAGTTTTTTAGTATCAGTTTTACGAAAACATTTTTATCAGAAGACATGGAGAATGGGAGATTTCCGTTGAACCTAAATACTTTTTTATTAATATCTATCAATCGTTTCTGACAAAAATAATTCATTATAGGGTTGTTTGTTACATGTACCAGCAAGCTCATGATAATCGTTTTAACAAGACTTTCAGTCGACCATATGTTGATTTGATTTACCCCAGGGGGAATTTTAAATATCACAGAGTCACCATGTTTGCTTCAAATTTGAGTGCTTTACTGACTTTAGACAATTAGGACCAAGTAAAATGAAATCAACTTTTTTATAGTCAACTTTTTTTCTTTATGTATGTGGTTATATCCCGTTATCACTAACTGTGAAATCACTACATTTCCTGGGGGATATTTACCTTAATTTCGAGGTATTGAGAGACTCATGAATTTATGACCACCATGAAATGTAAAATCTAATATTCATTACTAACGAAAGTTTCTCAAATCACGAAATCAAATCCATACAAATCAATATTTTTTCTGAAACCTCAACATTTTTAACACCACGGAAATATGTGATTTTACACTTTAATATACAAAGAAAACGAACTTATTCAAACTTCAAAGTGCTATCAAATAATACAAATTAGAAGAAAGACGAAAAAGGACCTCTTACATCACAGATAGAATCAGGCAATATGCAGGACTGAACATCATTTCCAGTCAGTGACATCAAAGGAGGCTGCTGAGAAATTAATTAATGTCAAAGGGAATTCAACAACCTTATTTTAAGTCAGCAGTTCTGCAATTCTATTGTAGATGTATTGTCTTTGTTATTTTCCTTGTTAAAAAATAAATTCTTTCATACAAATTTCGTTGAATACGAGGGGTTATCAAAAAGTTCAAAACCATTTAAATAACTTGCATTAAACAAATAATTTTTTTTTTTTATTCAACAAGAATATTAGCAGTCTCGTCGATAATATGACCTTGTCAGCGAATACAATTTATCATTGAGTCAAATGCTGATTGACGTGTTTCGTACCAATTTTTAGTCCATTATTTATACACTGATTTGACGACGGATTTCTCCGTTATGTCCTGATTATGACAAGGAGCACACGGCGGGTGTGACAGGTCAGCAGGGGATGCTTACTCATCAATGGCAACCGATCCTCTGATGTTTCGGGGGACCGTGTTTGCTCTGTTCTTATTTTGTATTCTTTTATAAACTTTGAGATTGAATACTCTTCGTTATCTCCATATCCTTGTTTGAAAGTAGCCCTCTTGATTTTAATGCATTTCCGCAACCGTTCTGTCCATGCATGAATGACGTGATCAAAAAGGTCACATGACATGTTCTTAAGCATTTTGCTCATAAAAGATATTTTTCCGAGTCTTGTTTTTTTTTACTACGCAAGTTCATCTTTATAACAAGAACATTCCATTTGTTAGAAATGACCAAATTTTGGATATATGATACATGGAAAAAATTATCCTTTCCCAGAAAAAAGATGTTGACCATCACAACACGAGTCCCCTGTCTTATGCAGGTCGTTAATCCAATATGGATTCAGTCGTAGGGACATTCTTTGTATCAAATTTGATATGTTAAATGTCTAAACTAAACGATATATTAAGGATTTACATTGTAGCCCCCTTCCTCGCAGTCACGCATTTTAAGGCATATAGGTACATTCCACTAATTATTTTCAGAATTGGTAAGAGAAGATATTGCAGAAAAGAAAAACTTACAAGCTCCTCAATTTACAGACTTGCATAAAAAAATTGTGCAGATGTAATTCACTGAACCTCACATATGTTGATTAGGAGCATCTTTCCTACAAAAAGAGCTTGTCAAATGTAATTTATCAAGAAGATCAGCTGAATTTTGTGTATTATACCGCCAGGGAAAACTCTGAAAGTCCCCTACTTTCATTTTCCTTTTTAGAGGTTACCGCAGACAAATGCACTTTGCCGGAAAACGAATCTGACATGCCATCTCGAGATTTTAATCAAGAAAAGACAACTTGATGTGCTTTGATTTGAGAGGTAACTCACTGCTGAACGAAAATTAAGGACACTGCTATGAGAGGAAACGTTAAAATTGCCGCCTATGGGAAAACAATAAGTGGACTGTACCCATGTACCATTTCCTATTTCTAGCACAAAATCTCGCATATACCTTGTCCCCAAACTAACACACTTTCGCGCATAAGAAACGATACGTCAGTTTTTTTTATGTAAGAATTTACAGCTTTAAACAACTTTCAACATTTTTACTACCCTTGATCTTCTACCAGACCTTTCATAAACAAGAAGGAAATTAATTTATTAACTTCGTTTTTATAAATGTATATTTGTATGTAGAGAGAGAGAGAGAGAGAGAGAGAGAGAGAGAGAGAGAGAGAGAGAGAGAGAGAGAGAGAGAGAGAGAGAGAGAGAGAGAGAGAGAGAGAGAGAGAAAGAGAGAGAGAGAGAGAGAGAGCGCAAAAGTAAAAGAATGAGCATAGAGCATAGTGAATGATCGAAAAAATGAAAGTCATACAAATATATGAGAGAGACATAAAACACTGACCTTAGGAAGCTGAGATCAGGTGGCTTGGAGGAGTAAAAATCATTTGATGACCGGTTGCATCCTATGAGATGATCAATAATACATTGCTTAGTCAACTGAGTATATTGTTTGCCAATATAAGACCCAATTACAGGTTGTACTTATGAAGAAGGTCATTATATAGAATCATTTGACATTCACCGAATTTGTTGAAATCCTTCAAACCAATTTTTCAGTTGGCCTTGCTTTGAAAATTGGTCAAACTCAGAGCAAGCTAAAGTTCATGGTTATCGAATACCTCTGTAGACATAAACACAATAAGGAGTTGATAGTTGAATATTAATCTATAAATAAGGAAGTTGATGATTGAAAATCTAGAATCGCCTTAAGTGACATACCTTTCAGTTATAATGTGGCCCTATACTCCGTATAATATCTAGATTGAAGCAGCAAAAGGATGAATAAAGTATTTTACTTCTTACTACGATAAAACTCCTTTCCGTCATTCTATTGTATTGGTTTGGTAAGTTTGAGGTCCACGCGATTTATTCAAAATTAAGATGAATTATATGAAAAAGCAGCCGTACTTCCACTGCACAAAGAAAAAGTGAGGACATTGGATAACGATTTAAAATTAAAACGTCAGTATGAAGCTGTGGCAATAAAATTGAGTCTTGATGTTTCACTTTCCTACAACTATATTTTAATTACCAGTTTCCTGTTTACTGCTTTCAAAGTATACTCAAAACGATCTAAATCTTTTTATTTTAATCCCGATGCAAAAATTTTACAATTTGCTTTATATATACGCTACCGATGCAATAACATACTCCAAGGTACATGTAACTATATTGATCAATCAGATTAAAATCAGCTGTAAGGTTTAGTTTAGCTACGTTTAATACTAGCCCAGGTACTACGTTGTTCGTCGTAAACGTAAACAAACAGCTGGGGGTATGTTTACAGATAAAAAAACAATATCTTACATTAGTGAAGTTAAGTGAAAATTGAAAGAAAAATAAAGGATCATTTATCCATATCCTTGAGAAATGAAAATATGAAAACCATTTTTAAATCTGGTGATGTTTAAACTGAATTATATACAGTGGATATATATCTGATACTCCCCCCCCCCCCCCCCCCCC
>PRKT01002012.1:0-15037 GCA_003671525.1 Saccostrea glomerata | reverse complement strand
ACCCCCCCCCCCTCCCCTCTTTGATTTCCACTCATGAAAATAAGACTAATGATTGATGTGCAACTTAAAAAAAATTGCATAACAAATTAGGAAATAAATAATTGAAAGCATAAATCAGAAGAACAAATTCATTCCTAATAAATGATTAAAGAAAATATTTTTGTGATATTAGGAATAATAATACATACATATAAAGAGTAAAAACATGAAGAGTTATCTCCCCTCACTATAAAACCAATATTGAAATAATCCATAAAAAATTATTTGTTAAATATGCGCTTTATTTCTTTTTAACTTATACCTAAACAAAATAAAATTCTAAAATGATATTTCAACAATACATTACTTGTACAGAAATGTAATTTTAAAAGAAAACACATATAAAACTCTTCAACATGAACCCTTTTGATTACTTTCATTGCAAACAAATTCTAAATTTTCTTATATAAGCTAGATCTACGTAAAGAAAAAACCCAGTTCAAATAGATTTTAAAAAAATATTCTTAAATGAAAACTTTATCAAATACTATTTTTCACTCAGAAATCTTGGTCACATTGAGAAGTAATTATCTATTAAGTTACCGAATGGTCTAATACACCCCCCCCTTTCCAAGAATTGAAAATAAAAATATAAATTGACGTTATTATTTTTTTTAATGCAATGAAGATATTCAAATGGTACTACCAAAACCTTATTTTATGTCAATTTTAAATTATATTCCACTTTACTTGAATATTACATAGAATAATATCATTGAAAAAATATGATCAGTACTCTTTCAAATTGATTAAAAGTAAATTCATTCTATCAAACATATACACTGTATCAGCATGTAGGATAATAACATTAGGCCATTCTAAGTCTTTTTTTTAGATTTAGCGTCCACGTGCACCTTGATTTTTGACACCTCGTATCAGAAAAAACAAACAAAATCAGGCCCCCTAAACTTGATTATTTGGGTTGAAATCTTTCAGTTCTGCCAATTTCTGAAAATACATGTATTTATGTACAATATGTCATTGTATAGGTATTCTAAGCATTTATCATTTTGATTTTGCTGAAGAATATTATAGGATATTTCTACCAGAAAAGCAGATTAATGAAACAAAATCCTCTGAATGACACCATTACTATATACAGTTTCTTTTTTTTATTTTTTGGTTTGTGTGTTTTTAACTAATAGGTACGGTAAGTAGGTTTTTGATTTTTGGGAGAAAACTATAGAGAGAAAAAACTTGAAATGGGCTAAGTCCAAGGAAAAACACATTGTAACAGTATCCTTGACTTGAGAGATACATAAAATGCATATGTACATAAAAATTAAAATCAAAATGACAATGCAAGAACAGCTCAATACTGTGCTTGGACATAACACTTCACACAGGACACTTTATATAAAAAATGAAAACAAAATCTAAATAAATCTGACGAGCATCTTATTAGAGAACCTAAAAAACACACACATGGTAGATTATGCATAATAGAGAAAAGGTACATGTATCTGTTAAGTGGCCTATTACCGAAACCAACATTACGTTTCGACAGTAAATTAAGTGATCTATTAGTACTATTACCACACCAGACACTTACAGAGTAGATTAAGCATAAAAAATGAAAAAAAAATCTACATGTGGAGTTGTCAGTTGCCACTTCAAACGTGACACTCAAACAAGAGATAGTATGAAATTGACAAGAAAAGAAGTCTCTGCTAGTTCAGTTTCATTAAGCAATTCTTGTCCTGCTTTTTTGAAGAGATGGAAAGTCTTTCTCAAGTTGAGCTGTAGTAGTTGATCATTATCAGCATGAATGGTCTGGACTACACATTCATATATCTTGTACACTGTATTTGATGAATTTATCTGTAATATAAAAGTTAATAATATTATCTGCAGTCCACATCAAAATACTAGTATATTCCCCAAAATGTCTAAAATATCCTAAGTATAGAATTTCAGTGAACATGTATATGAAACAAAGGAGATCAGAAAATGTATGGCTCAGTGGACCAGGAATCAAACCAAGGACCCCTACATCACTACTCAGGTTCTCAGACTCTTCTGACTAAGCTTCCCAGGCCGATATCCATGGCCTAAACCATTACATATACATAGAATACATATTTATATGACTTGCATAGTTTACACCCCATACATGTAAATTGCCAATCTGATACACTTATTAAAATAAAATTTGGCCTAAAAATATTTGAACGATGAATTTACCAGTATCACTATTTTACTGACAACAAGATCTGTTCTGCTATCCAGCATCAAAAGTTCAAAACCATTTTAACTGGTCTGGTTTAGCATTCTTTGTCTCTAGCTATCCGACAAGTTCCTTGGCTTGGTTGCACAGTTAATAGAGGTCAACATCTCTCTTTCTTCAAATTGGTCAGTGGTCACAAGTACGTAAAGTGTTGAAGGTGCTAAGAAAATTTACTCCATGGGTTGGTCCCATACCAGAATGTACCATCATGATGGCTGAAAAAAAGAGATCAAATTAGTATACATGTACCGGTACACCAACAAACACAACATTTAATTATAGTTAATTGGGAACTCACTTTTTAACCAGAAAATCGTTCACAGAATCTACCTTCCTGGACCTATCAAGAAATTGTTTGACGAAAATTCGACTATGCAGCAGTAGACTAGTAATTTTAAAAATAAAGATTTGAATTTCATCAGATCAAGCTTTGCTTTGGAATAGCCATAGGGGAGCAAGTCGTATATGCGATACACGAATATTCCATCTCATAAAAAATATTGTTGTCCTGTTTCAGTATAAAACTGTAGGAGGGAGAGCGATTCAAAAATTGCTTACGCCAATCGTACAGACATCGTGTAATTGTATAAACTCTTTCTTTTAAATAAAATTGACCATTAAAACTAAAAACTAATTGAATGCATGCTTTGTTTTAATAGTAAAACAAAATCCTCTGGTTTGGAAACATTATTTGTAAAATTATTTGTATTTCAGGGTAAAATAAAGGGAGAAAAACAAATATTTTGGCAATCATGGGTCTCAATCGTTGACATGGCAACCCTGACGTCAAATTACTCTGGATGATTAAAAACTTTAGAATCTTTTCTTTCAGAAAATATATAGGTTGCTCTATGTAAAAGTGACCAAAAAATGTCTAAAGTTCTTTTTGAACTTTTTTAGGCAGTTATGAAGAAAAATTGCAAAACCTCTGGCATTTAAAGGGTTAGGGAGAAATGTTAAACTATGGTATATATATACAATTAAGTTATGAGAGGTGTGTTAATATGGTATCGATTACATAGTGTATTGGATATGAAAACCTGTACAAAATCCTTGTTTTTTTAAAACAACTTCAAAGCATAAATATGCAGATTGATTTCATTTGTTCTCCCTCAAAGATGGTGAAGGGATTCAATTATCAACAATTTTTGAGAAATCCGTCTCCTATGAAAGTTAAAATCTTGGAAATTTAGTCTTATAGATACCTAACACACATACAACAAAAATTACAGAATGATTTATGGTAATTTTAGACAAAAAAAAGAGCGAAAAACGAGTTTTTTCAAAAAGTTGAAGGATAGTTGCGTTTTTGTCAAAATAAATGTCAAAATGAAATGCTTATTAAGTACCAAAACACTTAATATTTTTTGATAAAAATTCTTTGTCATTATATGTCGGCAGTAGTGTGCAAGGACCAGAATTAAATGCTGCGATCTCATTTGAAAATCTAAGTCAGAAAAGTTTGGCTTTTATTGTTGAACTTAATATTTTTGAGAAGTTATTGGTAATTAAATGTCGCCGATAGTGTACAAGGACCAGGGTTAAATGATGAAAACATTTTAAAAAGTGATCTCATTTGACTCAATGATAAATTTTATTTGCTGACAAGATCATGGTATCGACCATAGCATTTACAAAAATATGACCTGAAAATAGACTGCTGATATGATTGTTTCAATACATGTTTGTCAATAATTTTACTCCTTTTAAACACTGTACACACGTAGAGTTTACTCTTGCAATTCAAATCAACTGAGAGATATAAAGCCCGTATGCAGATAATGAAGATGTATTGCGGCATAAGTAAGGGAATTTAGTGATTTAAAATGTGAAGTCATCATGTTTATCACAAAAACTGTTTGTCAGAATAACAGTAACGCCTTTTTAAAGTAAAATATATATGAGAAAACACCGTGCAAGGTTATTAGAACTGGGTTAAATGTGTTGTTTTCTATTTATTCCTGAAACTGTAATTACGTCAAACAGCGCCTAAGCACATAAGCAGGAAGGTGAACTTTGAAAATAACATTGATTGTTCTAAATCAAAATTCATGATGTCGTGTATTAGTGTTTGGTTTATTTTTACCAATATTAAATTCATATTTACTCAGATGTGTAAAATTTCGCCAGCATGTTAGAATACAGTTATTATATGTGAACCCATTTTATTTTTTGCAAGTACTTAGAATAGCAGAGGGATATGAAGTATACCTCGATAGCTTCTTCAAGATCATGTCGGATATAATAAATTGTATTTTATTCCTTTAAAAATTTAAAATTCATAGTTTGAACAAAGGGTATTTCCAAGAAAGAAAAACAATACTCTACGGCGTTCATCATAAACAATGTACTTAAATACAGAAGGACGTACGACCACGTTCTACTTAGTATCAAAATAAACACGGAATTTCTTGTCACACCGAAAAACATAGATAAATAGGATATATCCGTTGGAGATTCAAATTTTAAATATCGGTCTTTTCTGACAAGGAAAAAACTATATTTACGCGATGGGGTTTTCTCCACCATCGAGCTAATGATTTGTAGCTCTACTGGTCAGAGACAAGAAGAACTTATGCTATAGAAACGTATCCGTCGTCCAACTAGAAGTTTGTCTGTATCTAAATAATTTTTCAAAATGCTACTCCTCTTACAGTTTTGGTCAAATTTCAATATGACTTAACACACAAGTCGAGTACACTAAGATACATAATTCTGCGTATCGGTTTTCGATTTCGATCAATGATGCTGCCGTGGTGACTAAAATAGATATTTGTGTGAAATACAAATTTGAAATACTACCCCTTTTATAGTTTTAGTCTAATTTCAATATAACTTTGCACACAACAAGACTACACAAAGATACATATATTTGTGTATCGGTTGATAATTTCGATGAACGGAGTTGCCGTGGTAATTAATAATACAGATTTCTCTGAAATACTTCAACAAACTACCTCTATTACAGATTCAGTTTGATTATAATATAATTTTGCATACAAGTAGAGTACACTGATATACATAAATCTCTTTTTTTTATTTTTGATGAATGATGTTGCAATGATAACGAAAATTGAAAACTTTAAAATTTCATTAAAAGCTGTTACTTCAGTTGAAGTCTGTTCAAAAAAGGGACTTAATAAAAGATCACTATTGTATTTATTGCTTTTGTGAAGTTTTAAGTCCCAAATGCTACTTTTTTCTTCCACTTTTACAAGTGCAAGGAAGTAGAGCTACCGTCTCGACAGAGACTTTTGGTTTTTAAAAACCTTTCTGAATTTAGAATATATATTTGCTTGTTTGCTTCAATCACTCTTCTTCATAATTGATTTTTTAGAAAAAATGTAGTGTTAACATGATTTTTAATTTTAATTGGTGATCGGAAGACCCTGGTTCGCATACAAGCATGTAATGAGCGTACGACAGGTGCCCTAAAACATTCCTATACAAAACTTTAGATACCTTGATTTACTATGAACCTTTACTGTGGTACTTTTTAGACTACTTAGAGCCTTTATACATGTAAAGCGACATTATATTTCATGATCACTTATGAAAATAGATACGAAAAACATCTACAGTTCTTTTTAATATCAGAATTTTACTTTCAGGATTAAAAAAAAAAATAAAATAAACCTATCTGAAATTCATAGTAAAAGAATCTAATAACTGTTGAAAAAACTTTGATTTACTATAGTTAACTATAGTTTACTAGTATAGTTTTTGCTTTGGTGAGACCAGTCGGAAAAAATAAAGACTCTCTCTAGAATAGCCACTCGAGGGGAATTGTTTAAAAACGGTCTTAACTTTAAACAAGTATGATTTCCTGTTAAAATAAGGAAGGAAATACGAACCAAGCCAGTTTTTTAATAATCAGTTTTACGCAAACATTTTTATCAGCAGACATGGAGAATGGGAGATTTCCGTTGAACCTAAATACTTTTTTATCAATATATATCAATAGTTTCTGACAAAAATAATTCATTATAGGGTTGTTTGTTACATGTACCAGCAAGCTCATGATGATCGTTTTAACAAGACTTTCAGTCGATCATATGTTGATTTGATGTACCCCAGGGGGAATTTTAAATATCACAGAGTCACCACATTTGCTTCAAATTTGAGTGCTTTACTAACTTTAGACAATTAGGACCAAGTAAAATGAATTCAACTTTTTTATAGTCAACTTTTTTTCTTTATGTATGTGGTTATATCCCGTTATCACTAACTGTGAAATCACTACATTTCCTGGGGGATATTTACCTTAATTTCGAGGTATTGAGAGACTCATGAATTTATGACCACCATGAAATGTAAAATCTAATATTCATTACTAACGAAAGTTTCTCAAATCACGAAATCAAATCCATACAAATCAATATTTCTTTTCCGAAACCTCGACATTTTGAACACCGCGAAAATATATGATTTTACACTTTAATATACAGAGAAAACGAACTTATTCAAACTTCAAAGTGCTATCAAATAATACAAATTAGAAGAAAGATGAAAAAGGACCTCTTACATCACAGATAGAATCAGGCAATATGCAAGACTGAACATCATTTCCAGTCAGTGACATCAAAGGAGGCTGCTGAGAAATTAATTGATGTCAAAGGGAATTCAACAACCTTATTTCAAGTAAGCATTTCTGCAATTCTATTGTCTTTGCTATTTTCCTTCTTAAAAATAACTTCTTTCATACAAATTTCGCTGAATACGAGGGGTTATCAAAAAGTCAGAACCATTTAAATAACTTGCATTAAACAAATAATTTTTTTATTCAACAAGAATATCAGCAGTCTCGTCGATAATATGACCTTGTCAGCGAATACAATTTATCATTGAGTCAAATGCTGATTGACGTGTTTCGTACCAATTTTTAGTCCATTATTTATACACTGATTTGACGACGGTTTTTCTGTTATGTCCTGATTATGACAAGGAGCACACGGCGGGTGTGACAGGTCAGCAGGGGATGCTTACTCCTCAATGGCACCCGATCCTCTGATGTTTCGGGGGACCGTGTTTGCTCTGTTCTTATTTTGTATTCTTTTATGAACTTTGAGATTGAATACTGTTCGTTATCTTCATATCCTTTTTTTGAAAGTAGTCCTCTTTGATTTTAATGCATTTCCGCAACCGTTCTGTCCATGCACGAATGACGTGATCAAGAAGGTCACATGACATGTTCTTAAGCATTTTGCTAATAGAAGATAGACTATTTTTCCGAGTCTTGTGTTTTTTACTACGCAAGTTCATCTTTATAACAAGAACATTCCATTTGTTAGAAATGACCAAATTTCGGACATATGATAAATGGAAAAAAAATTATCCTTTCCCAGAAAAAAGATGTTGACCATCACAACACGAGCCCCCTGCCTTATGCACGTCGTTAATCCAATATAGATTCAGTCGTAGGGACATTCTTTTTATCAAATTTGATATGTTAAAAGTCTAAACTAAACGATATCTTAAGGATTTACATTGTAGCCCTCTTCCTCGCATTCACGCATTTTAAGGCATATAGGTACATCCCACTAATTATTTTCAGAATTGGTAAGAGAAGATATTTCAGGGAAAAAAAACTTACAAACTCCTCAATTGACAGACTTGCATAAAAAATTGTGCAGATGTAATTCACTGCGCGGGTATGTTAAGGAAGCATATAAGTAATTTCTAGGGAAGTTTAGACTTTTTGAAGAAAATTTGGTTTAATAAATTACCAAAACCACTGATAAACGTTAACTGTTATTTACTATTGCAAAAAGATAAAAGCGTGTCTAACTCAAAGACGTGAATCACCGCCACGGCATCACGTGATTTCTTTTAATAGAAAAATTTTCCTTAATAAAAAGGCTTACAGAACAACAATACCCCGGAGTTTGATAATTTCTTTGAGTATGTAATATAGCTGAAAAACATCTATTTTGTCTAAAAAGTGCTGTTAGAATCCATCTATCTTGTCCGTAAAATATTTATTCCACAAATTCGCACGAAACCTTACCCTTTGTTTTGAATTTTATACATATGAATCAAGATTTTTCGTACAACCATGCTTAACTCGGGATTCTAGCAGCACTTTCCAAGTTTGTCAAAATGCAAACTTTCAATCTGTACAAATCGTATGTTTTGAAATGTCCATCTTATTGTTGTTCTGTTGCATTTTTTAGTCAAGAATGACAGAGGAAAGGCCGACCAGGATACGTAATATAGCTGACTGTCTTCGAAAGAGAATATAATCGATGAAAATAAATTAGCATACCTGTTTAATTAATTGAACTCCTTATGAATTTAACATAATGTTTCCGATATTTCCTTTTAAACTCCATTTTACGTATCTTTGAACATGCAGTCTTAGCCAAATTCTCTTTACACAACATGATCAATTTCCAAGTTACTCGATGTACACATATGACGTCATCGATGGTAGATTTCAATCATAATGACAGTTACAGCATAACAAAATAAAAACATTTTATTTTTGTTAATGTTTACACGTTTTTAATAATTTTCTAGAGTTAAATTACATCGCTAAATACCAATATTACGAAAACCTGATTTCTAAAATTGACGTCATCTTGCCTACTATGACGTCATAATGCAGCACTGATTTAGCCAGGGTAGAATATTTTGTATGCTTCCTTATTCCCCCTGCGTGAACCTCACATTTGTTAATTAGGAGCATCTTTCCTACAAAAAGAGCTTGGCAAATGTAATTTATCAAGAAGATCAGCTGAATTTTGTGTATTATACCGCCAAGGAAAACACTGAAATTCCCCTACTTTCATTTTCCTTTTTAGAGGTTACCGCAGACAAATGCAATTTGCCGGTGTAACGACGAAAAGTGGCCCCCGTAGAATGTTGACCAGGGGGTCATTTTTCTACGTAGAAAGATGACCCCGGGTCAATATACTACGACAAGTAGGGTCATTTTTCGACTGTAGAAAAACATTCCAGACCATCAATTCTACAACCCAGCACACGTTGAAAAATGACCCCCATACAAATTTGACCCCATACTTTTTTATGCTATAAAACCTTATATCTGTGTCTCCTGATATTTTTTCACACTTTCAAATGTAAGTAAGGAAATTTTTTTATGTACTTTAATCTTTTCCAACATATTTTTACTGCATATCTTAATAGTAGCATCACAATCAATGTATCTGGTATGGATTTATTTTTGGCTTGCAGAATCCCAATTAAAAACTTCAAGAATACTGTGCAATAATATATTTAAGAAATGGTGTAAATCAGATGTGGATGCCCAAAAAATCCAAAGAACTTTTGGACAATTTGAAATCACAAGATTTTTCCAAAATCAACAGCTTAAAAACTTACAACTTTTCAAGTTTATACTCAACCATTTCCCACGATAAATTAAAGTCCAAGCTTTTATTATATCATTGACAGATGCATTTTCAATAAAAATGGACCTCTTAAATTTACTTAACATGTAATTGGTCATTTGCAAAATTAATTTGTTATAAAACACATTCTGATTGCACACACAAGTACTCTGAAGTTGACATCAAGAAGATGTTTGAGTTTCTGATTGACAATATCGATGTGGTTTTTGGAGACCAGGTCTTCCAACAATGTATTGAAATCCCTGTGGGTACCAATTGCGCTCCGTTATTAGCAGAACTATTTTTGTATTCCTATGAAACAGAATTTGTGCAACATCTTATGCATGAAAAGAAGAAAACATTTGCTCTGTGCTCAAATCGACTTTTAGATATATCGATGACGTATCGTCAATTAACAATGGAAATTTTCATTCCTACGGCGATACGATATATCCTGGTAAACTTGAGTTAAAAAATACCACAGAGTCTGACACATCTTTTCATACTTGGACATTTTACTTGAAACAGAAGTTAATGGAAATCTAAAAACCAAGTTATATGATATATGTGATGACTTTAACGTTTTTATCGTCAACCTTCCTTACTTATGCAGCAATACAGCTTCATTGCCTGCATACGGGGTTTATATATCTCAGTTGATTCGATACGCAAGAGCATGCTCTACGTATGAACAATTTCTAAAACGAGTTAAATTATTGACAAGCAAGTTGATTAAACAATAATATCAGCAGTCTCGTTAAAAGTTATCATTTCGTAAGTTCTATGGTCGATACAATGACCTTGTCAGCAAATACATTTTTTTCATTGAGAAAAATGCTGACTGACGTTTTTCATACAAATTGTTAGTCCATTATTTATACACTGAATTGACGACGAATTTTCCAGTTATTTCCTGATCATGACAAGGAGCACACGGCGGGTGTGACCGGTCAGCAGGGGAGGCTTACTCCTCCATGACTGGCACCTGATCCCACCTATAATGTTTTGGATGTCCGTGTTTGCTCTGCTTCTATTTTGTTTTGATTTAATAACTTTGATATTGAATACTGATCGTCGTCTCCATATCCTTCTTCATTGTGGAGCATAAATTTTGGTTTGTTTTTTTTTTATCATTCAGTTTTGTTCCGAAAATGGCATGATTTTTTTTCTGATAACCATAAACTTTGAAAATTTTACAAATCCAAAAACATAGCATAGAAGCAAGAAAAGCAACGTAATTTTACTATATAAATTCAATTCCTTTCGCTTTTACCTTCAAACTAACTTATACATCTGTATGCATTCTGCTTTAAAATACATACTTTATAGCTTCCTTATAAGGTACTATTCTTTTTCCTGTAAATACGGGAAATACCAAACATGCACATCGGCAACATTCTTATACTGATATTTTAAAAAAAAAATCCTCCCAAAAATCCTGGCAAAAATTCACATCTGAGTGGTTCAACCTTCAGAAATATCTATAAAATGAGTATAAATAAAAAAAAACCTTTGCTTTTCAACACTTTTTATTCCAATGACACCTGACAAATGGTTGCTGTAACGTCCCCTTTCTTCTGAGATTTTATAAACTTTGCAAATACAAATGAACTCTTAGTCTATCATGCCATTACTTCGATATCTAAAGTCCTAGCACATAACGACCAAAATAAAAGTTTGAAATTTTTTGTTAAAGTGTGTCAAACTCCAAAATCATAACATGTATAACATGTACATGTAGAACGAAGAAAACGATACTACATGTGCCAATTATGGAAAGACGAGCACTTATTTTTTCCTTTTTTTTAGTTAATCATGTTTATGCTACAACCCCCATTTTGTTAAGATTTTGTTGACACTATCCAACGACAAAAGACATTTTACAGGTTTTGAGCTCACCACTTTTTGTTTCCTTTGTATCATAGGTCAGAGGCAATTTAATTTCGTACTTATTTTTACAAATCAAATCATCGATATTTTTTATGAGAAGTTTGAAACTCCATTCATAGAAAACCAAATATTTTTATAAGACCTATTTTTCTAAGCTAGCGCCATTTTTCGCGCCAGTTTTAAAAGTAGGGATAAAAAAATTAAACTTTTCAGACATTGAGTTTTGCAAATTATTTATTCTGGGTTAAATCAAAGAGATTCATAATTAATTAGTTATGAAAACTTTCAAAGCTTTTTTTTTCTAACACCAGCTAGAAAATGAGTCTTTAAAGATTAAAATGACAACTGTGGAAACTTACTGTATCAAATGAAATAAACGATTCTATGATTGTGCACATATCTTTGCCCTGATAGCCTTAGAACACTTTAATACATGTAGATATTGTCTTCCTTCAATGGGGATAAAGCGGTTTTTATCATTAATGTAAGGTATTGTTAAGCTTTGATTTCGTTATTTGAGCTTAAAAGCTTTAAGAAATTAACACTTCAAAGCATAAGGTTGCTTGATATTACCCGTATACATTCGCCTAACAAGAATATTCCAACCAAAACGAAAGTTTCTGCATAAAAAAATGACAAGGGTTCATTATTCTACGGGGGTCATTTTTTACAATGCACACGGAGAAAAACGACCCAAGGCCGTAATTTCTACAGAAAAGTGGGTCATTTTTCTACGTAGTATATTGACATGGGGGTCAAATTTCAACGTAGAAAAATGACCCCGGGTCAATATTTTACGGGGGTCACTTTTCGTCGTTACACCGGAAAACGAATCTGACATGCCATCTCGAGATTTTAATCAAGAAAACACAACTTGATGTGCTTTGATTTGAGGGGTCACTCACTGCTGAACGAAAATAAAGGACTCTGCTATGAGAGGAAACGTTTAAATTGCCGCCTATGGGAAAACAATAAGTGGACTGTACCCATGTACCATTTCCTATTTCTAGGACAAAATCACGCATATACCTTGTCCCCAAACTAACACACATTCGCGCATAAAAAAAAACGATACGTCAGTTTTTTTATGTAAGAATTTACAGATTTTTACTACACTTGATCTTCCACCAGACCTTTCATAAACAAGAAGGAAATTAATTTATTAACTTGCATTTTTTTTAATATTTATATATTTATGTAGAGAGAGAGAGAGAGAGAGAGAGAGAGAGAGAGAGAGAGAGAGAGAGAGAGAGAGAGAGAGAGAGAGAGAGAGAGAGAGAGAGAGAGAGAGAGAGAGAGAGAGAGAGAGAGAGGGGGAGAGAGAGAGAGACAGAGAGAGAGAGAGAGAGAGCAAAAGAAAAAGAATGAGCATAGAGCATAGTAAATGATCGACAAAATGAAAGTCATACAGATATATGAGAGAGACATAAAACACTGATTTTAGGAAGCTGGGATCAGGTGGCTTGTAGGAGTAAAAATCATCTGTTGACCGGTAACATCCTAAGAGTTAATAAATGATACATTGCTCAGTCAACTGAGTATAAAAACAAAAACCTACATTTAATATGAGATATGTTTGCCAATATAAGACCCAATAACAGGTTGTACTTATGAAGAAGGTCATTATATAGAATCAATTGACATTCACCGAATTAGTTGAAATCCTCCAAACCAATTTAATTTTTCAGTTAGCCTTGCTTTGAAAATTGGTCGAACTCAGAACAAGCTCTTGTGTATCGAATACCTCTGTAGACATAAACACAATCAGTAGTCGGTAGTTGAATATTACTCTATAAATAAGGAAGTTGATGATTGAAAATTTAGAGTCGCCTTAAGGTCAGACGTGACGTTCCTAAAAATTTGTTTCGTATATCTTTGTAATTGATTTCTCAACCTGTTTCTGAACGTTTTTCAAAAATCCAAACGCATAAACATTTGAAATTGGAAAATTATTTTTCTTCCCCAAAGTATTATATAACAAAAACTACCCCTGGTATCTTGCAGAAATGCCTGGTAAGGTACCTCAATTTTTTGTGAGTAAACATGTTTAAATAGTAGTACTTCAATGACAAACTCCTAGAAAAGATTATCTATTATTAATGTCCTAAATTGCGATACCGTTTAGTGATAATTTGGCCCTATACTCTGTAGAATATCTAAATCGAAACAGCAAAATGATGAATAAAGTATCTTACTTCTTATTATTATTGATTTAATGATATATATCTCCTTTTCGTCATCCTATTGTATTGGTTTGGTAAATGTGAGGTCCATGCGATTCATTCAAAGTTAATTGAAATGAACTATACGAAAAAGCAGCTGCACTTCCACTAAAAAATACATACATATTTATTCATTCATTTATTCATTCAACAGCATCGAAAAATCAACAGTATATCAAGTCCACTGTACAAAGAAAATGTGACGACATTGCAGAACGATTTTAAATTAAAAAGTCAGTTTGATGCTGTGGCAATAAAATTGAGCGTTGATGTTTCACCTTCCTACAACTACATTTTAATCACTAGTTTCCTGTGATATGTCATGCGATACTTGTACGTGTACGTGTTGAGTAAAATACGTATTGTTGTTAAAAGAAAGTGCAATACATTATATTATGCAATAACTTTATATCGCCTGTAAAGAACCTGTAAAAACGCCTGTAAAAAACCTGTAAAGAAAGCATCATTTTCAACTTGTATGGTATTAATATAAATTGTGAGGAAGAGGTTAAACTTCTTGGAGTTACTATTGATAGCCAATTAAAATTTAATAACCATATTTCAAACATATGCAAAAAAAGCAGTTTGACAACTTAATGTTTTAAAACGCATAGGTAAACATCTGACTAAACTGGGCAAACTTACCATCAATTATTCTTTTATTATGAGTAATTTTAATTATTGTCCTGTTGTTTGGCACTTTTGTGGAGAAAATAACACAAGAAAAATTGAAAAAAATCCAATAAAGGGCTTTCAGATTTATTAATGATGACAGGAACAGTACTTATGAGGAATTATTACTGAATTCCGGCTTACCAACTTTAAAAATTAGAAGATTAAGAGCAGTGGTTATAGAAATCTTTAAAATTCTTTAAAAATGGGAGTCCTGCATATTTATCTGATTACCGTGACACGGGACCTACATTTTTAAGGTCATATCCGAAAGACCCGTGACTTTCACTTCTAGTGCCGAGCGCTTGGCGAAGGAACAGTCACTACCTTTGTTTACGTCTTAGGTATGACGCGGCGCCGCGAACGAGAATCAAGCCCGGGCCTCCCGATCACAAAGCGAACGCTCTACCACTAGCCTACCGTGACCGGTATATCCACTATTGAAATACTTATTTCAGTAGTGGGTGAGATTCATTTCAATAACTAAAATAGGTTGCAAACAAATTGGAAATTAAATTACTTTTCCAAATCTAATGATTTTGATCGTGCTAGGTATATGATGTATATTGTGTGAAGTAGCATCAAGATAGAACTATAATTTATAAATTTTACAAGATCATCAACAAAATTTAATT
>PRKT01002011.1:15999-37926 GCA_003671525.1 Saccostrea glomerata | reverse complement strand
ATCATGTTGATTTTATGGTGCACAATTATAATAAATGATTCTATTTTTTAGGGATGAGGTAGATGTCTTGCCCTGCAGACCATAATACAGAGGCGACATGAGCCAATACATGTACTTTCTAATTACAAGTGTCAATACCAAAATTCTTTCAGAGCACCCCTAATGAAAAATAAAGTTAAATAAGATTAATAAATAATATTATCTTCAAACCCTATTAAAATTTGCGCAAAAATCTCCCATAGTTTAATATTGGTAGTATGATAGATGCTGTCACAACAGAAACTTAAAGACAATGAAATGTAAAAAAAAAAAAAGTGTTAATGTTTCGAACAGCAGTATGTCACGTGAGTAAGGTGATTATAATATCAATCGTTGATTAACATTAGGCTCGATGACCGGTTAATTTAGTATAGCTATCTCGACCCTAGTTTAAGGACATTTTTTTTCAATTAGATATGAGCCACAACTTGGCCAACGTGGTCCTTTGGATAAGTATAAGATTAAATTAAAAAATATATTCTGTGCAAATGAGACCAATGGCCAAGTTGCGTCTCGATGTAAACAATGTTGAAAACTAGTATGCATATGAATAACAATAGAAATGTGACAAAACTTTAAGACCCCCGTCAAAAATTTGTGTCGCTCGGCATTATTTAATAATTTTATGTAATATAATATTCCAAAACCTTGGGCCCGTTTTACAAAAGAACTTACAACTTAAACCAAAACCTTCAGATGATTGTAAAATTTTGCAAAATCAATAATTCTCTTTAAAATTATTTGTGTAAAAACGTCTTACCACAATTCAAGTTTAAAATAATTTTGATATAATGTTTATTAAAAAGTTATATGACGAATTAAATTTGGTCTCAAGTCGTAAGTCCTTTTGTAAAACGGGCCCCAGTTCTTTAGACATTTTCAACAACTACCAAGTTCATCGTACCCGACGTTAATTTATTATGCTCAGAAAAAAACTATATGGAAAATCGGTAAAAAGAATTGAAAGACCTATTAAAAAAACCCATAAATTTAATGAATTTTGGAATTTATTTTGCGCAAAACATCGGGTTCAACTCTAATGGCTTTTAAAAGTGCATTCATTCTTTGTACTTGGACTGGAAGCTTAATTTTCAATGCAAACATAATTGTATTGTGTTTTGAAAATCATATTTATTTGATTAATTTAAAAATTTAGTCACAATATTAGTTTCATTTGACTATTTTGCAAGTCTGATTGTGTCAAAATTTTAACTAAATCCATTGTATTTTAGTAATTTTGAGAAGCAGATAAGATGTTTCTATACCAAACCAAAAAGTTAGTCCCTGTAAGATTTTAAACCCAGTTTACCATTTCTATCTAATATTTTACAACGTTTGTGACGAGGAAAGGAAAATCCTAATACATCTAAATATTCATGTATAATACATAATTATAAGCGAAAACACTTTAAATATTTCATCAAGTCAGAAACCGGACAGGAATCCCTCCTTAAATTAAAGATCACGGTGACCATGAAATAGGTCGCTACACACCTTCTACCTAAGATGCAAGTACTGCAGTTTTGGCCGAGCTTAACTTCAATTCCTGACAACTTACTTACCTTTCACATGTGTTTCAACGCTAACATATTGCTTTGTGGTTACGGACTTCGAAATGGAACTCTTTAAAACCGATATTATAAAACTTATACAGGAATGTTTCGGACCACTAAAAGGTAAATAAAGTATCAACAAAAATAGTTAAATATATGATTAATTATAGGTTACCATTCTAAGAGCCATAGAAAGTTTAAACTACACGAAATAAATGCCTACAGTAGCGACGAAAAATCGTCGGCGTAAATCGAAGGTTTTTACAACGCTTGGATCTGTAGCTCTCTGCTTTATCTGTCCGAATTTTTGCAAGCAGAGAGCTACTGTTCTGCAGCTAAGCCCGTCCCAGCTGGGGGCTGGGGTGAAAAATTATTTTTGGACTCACTGTCAGAAGCCTTAATAAAACAATATTTTAAACTATGTTTGTCCCAAGGGTTTTACCTTCAAATAATCGAAGATCTAATCTATTCCAATTTAACAAACATGTTTTCCATATTTAAACAAACACACACACACACACCCTCTCTCTCACACACACAAATAAATAAAAAAATAAAATACAAAAATACTCAAAGCAAAAACAGCAAATTAGACTTTCATGTATTTTCCTGGACAAACACTATCGCGGAGTCATAGCATCGTTTTAAAAAAAAGGTGGGGGGGGGGTCAACTAAATTTTAAAAAGATTGACACTAGCTAAAAAACTAATAATTAAAAATGAAAATGGTCAAATAAACATTTCTATTTCATGGAATTAGGGATGGGGGTCCAAGAACTTTAGGTACAACATATATATAGATATATTTTTACTCAAACACTAAATCACCCCTATTTGGCAATGCTGCAACTTAAATTAAGTGGAGGGGGGTAAAAACTTTTATGTGGGGGGTTGGAGGTGGGCAGATCCTCCCCCCCTTCCGCATCCCGAATGCTATGTGCCTGTTTGATTCAATTCAACTAACATGACGAAAACGTTCATTAAGCTAACGACCAGCAAAATCTTAATAATACAAAATCTTGTACTTGATTTATTTACCATAAAGACTTTATAAATTCTATTTTTATCATTGTAAATTACTGTTATAAACTGCTAGAACAACATCCCATATCTTTTTCCCGCTAAAGAATATTTATTTTGGGGTGTTCCGAAAGACGTCGTTTTTCGGTAGTGTGAGTCGTAATAAAATTCTTGTGGGGAAATTTGATTGGCTTAGGTTATACGTTAAACAATTGAAGTATGTAAATCAATGAAGGTGAGAAGTTGTTTCAGATCGATAAGACATTATAATTATAATGTTAAACTTTGGTTATGTCGTAAAATGAACGAGAAAAGGGCACATGTAACTGTGGGGAATCAACGTCTTCCCCACAATTTCCAACTTTCCCCACAGTGTTGGTCTTATGACCAGTCCATTTCCTCGTTATGTAGGGATCTCGGGTACTCTCTCTCTCTCTCTCTCTCTCTCTCTCTCTCTGAGATGCATGTATAAATGCGAATGATGATCTGTCAAAAGAGGAATTTATTTAGTTTCATCACATATTTCATGGATCTCCGACACAAATGACATGGAAATACACTATATTTTTTTTTTCTTTTTTACGAAACATTTAGCAAAGCTGTTGTTATTACACCTTACTTTTTAAAACATTTAAAGGTATTGAGGAGACAGCTTATTTGCTCAGAATTGAAAGTTTAAATAATATGCCCTGATATTACTGTTTCATCAGATGCCACCAAGAAGTAAGCATCCCCTTTCGACAGGTCACAACCACCGTGTGCATCTTAATGATCAGACAAATAGGGAAATAATATCCATAATTGCCTTGCGATTTTGTATGCCATTGGATAATGTCAATTAAGGTATTCCGATTCTAAGCCAGAAAGAATAGTTCTTACTTTCTTTATTAGTTTATTAAAAAATATCAATATAAAATTTGAAATTGAAATCTTTCCATGCAACGATTTTTCATTTTATACATCTCAATATAATTTAAGGTTCTTTGAAGCCTTAGAAACGGTATGATAAAAAGTTGATATATTTTTACCTCATACAAGTATTTATCAAATTACATATTTGATAAAAAGAAAGACCTTGTCCTATAATCTTACTTTAGAAAATTATTTAAATACTTTCATGTGAATATTATGTGAATAAAAGTTTATATGATATTCACACAAATCTTTTTTTTGAACTTTCATGTGAAGTTTTCTTTGCATGATATTTATACCATATGCTCTTCATGTAAAATTGATATGAAATTTATGTCAAAACCACATGAAGTTTTCATACAAATTTCACATGTCTTGTTTTTCGTGTCTTTTTCATGCGAAGAATTCACATGAAATTTATGTGAGCCACTTTTGCCTGTGATAGTAATCAACTTAGAGACAAAAACCTCCATATAAAGGTGATATTTTGGTATATTGCAACATAAATAAGAGAAGTAAACGATTAAAAAGTGGAATCCAACACGTTTCTTAAAGTATGGTTTTAAGGCTTCCTTGAACGTCTTTGTCTTTTATAATTTCTAAATATGTGAAATATATATATACATGTATGTTGTAATAGGTTAGTATATGAGGTAGAGGTTTTCTAAATTCAATTGATTATTTTGAATATATAAAGTATATAAGACTGACATATAGATTTTAAAGACTTTTCTTCTTAGAAAGGGACATCATGTATAAAACGTTGGATTATCACTTGCTTAGATTACCCGTAAATCCATATTTCTTCAAATCACAATTAAAAGAATGCGACGTACTCAAGTTTTTCAGCATTGATATCCTTAACTTAAATATGTAAAATTATTCACCAATAACTTGGTGACTGTGTAAAGTACTCCAGAAACTATCCGTTTAAGAATCTGGGAAAACAAAAGGTATTGTTACACTCCTACAAAAACAGTCCCTATATAATTCCTTACTTTTAAAAGTCCAACAGTTTGACTGTTTTTCCCGACTGTCGGTCCAGGAACTGTAAAAATTGACTGTTGTCCACTGACGTCACATGGCGCTAAACTAATTTATCTTCACATTAAAGGAATATACAAAACAGTTGTTGACAGAAGTCTCTGGAAAAGTCGATCCGTTAGACTGGAGTGCAAGCTGTTGCCCGCGGCCTACGGCTTTAGACAACAGCTTGAACTCAGGTCCAACAAATCGACTGTTTATTTCTACCCAGTCAAGAGCTGTATACTGCTATTCTGTGTATGAAGCTCTGAATAAATAGCTAGAACCTTTCATAAACAGACACAGAGTTCAGACATTTATCAAGAAGCTTCCTCCTTCAGCAAAAAATATTGTGAATTTAATAGAGTTACGAAGTGGTTTCAAGTTGCACATTACCTTTGAATTTTTTTCTTCTAAATTTAGTAGAGAAAAATAGCAACGCTGTGTGTGCCATGTGAATCGAGCGTCTTCAATAGTAAAAAGACCTCTCTATTTAAGACTGATGAACCTATTCGTCGATAAAAAAAGGTTTTCAAAACATTGTCATCGAGTTGCGTAAAAAAAGCACTGCGCTTTTAAAAACTCCACTATGAGAAAAATATTTTGGATTATTACCTAACCTACTATATAAATTGTAATTGGCATTTTGAACTGTTTCACGGTTCATTTTAATGTTTTTGCATACCAGGCAACAGTCAAAACTGTTGACCGGTCACAGAACGAACTGTTGCTTGGCTGAACTAATCAATTTTGGACTGATACGTTGACAATAATTCGACAGTGTTCCATAGGTAGGTTATTCATTGTTTTATATTTGAAATATTTAAAATAACTACTTTTCTTGTAAAAAAAAAAATTTATCATAAATTTGTAAAGATGATATAGTAGCATTTAGAAGTAAACATCTTTTCCATGTTTTGAGTTACCAAATATAAATATTTCAACTAATCCTACTTTCATCTTATTAAAAAATTTGAGATTTTTTTTTTTGTTACATATATTTTAGAATCTACAAACATTGCTTTATAAAAAATCAATGCAAAATTTGGGGTCAGTGCACTTCCTTTTGCACTATACATAGCAATTAATATGACCTTTTTGCGCTAAAATTAAGTCTAACACATGAATTAATTCTCAATGTATAAAATTCAAAACATAGGGTAAGTATCGAGCGAATGTGTGGAATAATTATTTTACTGAAAGGACAGTGGAATTCTCGAAACATCTTTTAGGCAAAATAGATGTATTTCAACTATATTATTTACTCAAAGAAATTATTAAACTCCGGGTTAGTGTTGTTCTGTTACCTTTTTATTAAGGACAATTTCGCTATTAATAGAAGTCACGTGATGCAGTGGCGGTGGTGCTCGTCCTTGCGTTAGGCACCCTTTATCTGTATGCTATATTTAATAACAGTGTATGTTTATCAGCGGTTTTGGTAATGTATCAAACTTAATTATAATTTTCTTTGGAAAAAAACTGAATTCCCCAAGAACTTCCTTCACATACCCGCGTATGCAATTAAAAAAAAAACATGAGGAAAAGAATTCCAAAATTCTTAATTAAAACGAGTTTTGAAAAACATATCGGATCAATAACCTTGTAAGACACTTGAATCTAAAGTTCAAACTTTAAATCTGCAATTTTATTTATTAAGTGACTTTTAAAGGTTTTGGTATTTTATCAATATTAGGAATTCCTATTGCAATTCTCAACGACACGTTCACTATTTTCAAATAAAGTAGACTGTAATCTATGAAAATTAACTCAGGATTTAAAATCAAATTGGACAGATTTCCACAAGAAAACAACCCTAATGATGATTACCAACAAGAGTGGAATCGGAAATCTCCTTATTTCAACTTTCTGACAGTTTTACGGTATATTTTACTAAGGATTGATAATGAATTATATTGGAAAGCAAAATCAAATGATTTACAGCTAGAGTGGAATAACGAATAGGAAACTTCCATGCTTCAAATTTCTTGCAGTTGTTTACAATATACTTAACTCAGAATTTATAAATTACATTAGATAGAAATTGCACATGAAAACAACACAAATTATGACCAGCTAAATAGAAATACAAATCCTTCATGTTTCAATTATAAACAGAATTTCACAAATATTTTTGGGTGCTTGGCTGCAAAACATAAAATTTATTCAAATACTTAATGTTCTGAGACATTTTAAAATTGATTTTTATTTTATGAGCTATTTTTATTTGATTTCTATAGGACAAATTTCTTGTTTGCTACTTATGCTTAACAGGTTTTTCTTATTTTTTTTTATCTTTATCAAAAGCAAATGCAGTATACAACATATTGGATATAAATTATAATATATATCACAATTAATGTTTTTTTAATGTTCATATCAAAGTAGTTATATTGCTTCTATAGAGAAGAAAAGAAAACTATATAAATATATCATACGTATCATAGATATATAACAAGCATTTTGCTCACTTTTATAACAACTTTTACATTCACAAATTTATCTGTTCAATTCAATGCAATTATTTTAAGAGCACATACAAACTGATGCAAAAGACATAAAATTTATTACATAGGTGAAAAAATATATATTGAATCCAGATAGCAAAGGGAGTCCTATTTAACACCAACACTGTCCATAATAAGCACCCCTAGCTACCATACATGAAGACTGGTTTCTTCATGTGTTGGATAGGCAGTTGTCCACACCATATTTTTTTTACATTATTTTTTTCATAAACAATTTGCTAAATTATTGTACAAGTTGTTTGTTATTTTACCAGTTTTTTTCACAATAGAATTTTGTAAAACAAGCCAATTTTTAATATATGATTTCAAATTTTCTTCTGACATTCTTTCATTATTGATTAGACTCTTCTTTTTATATTCATAGAATGTAAAACAACTAAATGAGATGAGATATTTCAAAACTCATTTTTTCTTCTTAGTTTTCTTTTCTTTGTTCGTGTTCTGATTCATGTTTTGTCAAGATTTAAAATTCATTTCCAAGTATTTAATTTGAGTATCAATTTTGAATTACATATATTAGGAATAACTCCGCTCACAAGTCTGTGACTGTGCCCACATTACTACAACAAAGAGTTGTCCTGAATGAACAGTTAAGGACAAATGCAAAGACATGGTACAGTTCAAAAGTCTTGAATCTTTTGGTCGAACACATAGAAAAATCTGCTTAATCACCTTAGTTTAAAAAAAATTATTACATATTTAAAATATTAAATTTGCATACAAATTTGTTACTCTGCTTTGTCTGAGATTGAATGAAACACTATTTTTAAAATGTTCCTTTTGAAATCACATTTGTTTAAGGACAGATGATACAAACAATTTTTTTCTTTGAAAAAGATTAAATATCATGTCACAAGTTTACAAAAGTGGATGGTTCTTAGAATTTTTTCTCCGAAGAACTGGAAAATGAAATAGATTTGGAAAATATTTGTAATATTTTAATAAAAAAAACTAATATAGACAAATCACATTCAGTAAAGGTTAACAGGTGAAAATAAATTTCAGTATATGTTATCCTGGCGCTAAACGTATAATATAAACCTAAGAAAAATATACCAAGCCAGGTGAATTTTAAGAGGAAGATCGAAATGACAAAAAAATGGCAATATCACATAGGCTGATTTTTACTATTTAGCTTTTCCTAATAAAATTAACCTGGCACGGTATATTTTTCTTAAGTTATATTACTCTTTTAGTGCCAAGATAACATATTCTGAAATTTATTTTCATCTCTAAACCTTTACTGAATGTGATTTGTCTATATTTTCGGAAAAACTGTCGAATAACTGGGATTTGACACCTACATGTATTCTGGATTTATACGGAAGAAATCTATCATGGGAAAAATAGATCTGATGGTACACTTTTAGCACAGCTCTGTATTACGGATTTTTTTCGCAGCCTCCCCCTCACCCACATTAAAAACCGTTGCTACAGACCTCTATCGTACAGTATTTGGATTGCCGAAATATCAAATTATTATGCGAGTCTTGAAAACAAATGCCGGTGAAAACTTGTTCTGTATTTTAAAAGCAAGAACTAGCCGTTGATTAATGACGTTTTTTATGCGCCCGAATCGATAGATCCGGGGCGTATATTGTTTTTGTCCTGTCTGTTTGTCTGTTTATCTGTTTGTCTGTCTGTCTGTTGTCAACTTTAACCTTCGCCAAAATTTTTGAACCATAAGAGATAGAGACTTCATATTTGGTATGCCTACTCCACTAATAAAGTTCTTTCAAATGACATCAAGGTCAATGCCCTTGTGACCTTGAGTGTGACCTATATACTAAAAATAGCTTTTTCAACTGTTTGTCATAACTTTTGAACCATAAGAGATAGACTTCATATCTGGTATGCCTACTCCACTAATAAAGTTCTTTCAAATGACATCAAGTTCAATGACCTTGTGACCTTGACTGTGACCTATATGCCAAAAAAAACCTTTTTCCACTTTTTGCCATAACTTTTGAATCATAGGAGATATGGACATCATATTTAGTATGCATACTCCACTAATGAAGTTCTTTCAAACAACACCAAGGTCAATGACCTTGTGACCTTGACTGTGATTTATATGCTAAAAATAGCTTTTTCCACTTTTTGCCATAACTTTGAACCATAGGAGATAGGGACTTCATATTTAATATGCATAATCCACTAATAAAGTTCTTTCAAGCAACACCAAGGCCATTGACCTTGTGATCTTGACTGTGACCTATATACTAAAAATAGCTTTTTCAAACTTTGTTGACGCCGGGCGCATAGTGTTTCACAAACACATCTTGTTTTATTCAAGTTGTTAAGCTACATGTACATGTATCTATATACTGCAAGTCCTTCCTACCTTTTTAAATGCTTGTGCCATAGAATCAATGTTTAATTATATATAAAATATATGTATAAGAGAGAAATTTGGATCCGCCATTGAATATATAAATACGATATGTGGATTTAAAAGCGCAATTTGCCAATGAATGGCACATTCTCATTCGAATCGGGCGAATTATTCTACGGGAAAGTTGACTAAGGGGCGAACTCTCTAGCATTCTTGCGCATGCGTAGCCTGTCGTTTGACCATGGCATCCGGTTTAACCTCCCTTATATATTTTCTGCGTGGACCCTGAAACAAGAAATGCTGCGCATAGACGTTTCTATGCAAAAAATCTTATAATAAAACCCATAATTGCTATACCTACCGCATAGAAGAACCTAATACTTGTTTTCTAATATATTCTACCCACGACATGAGGTGTCCAGTTCACATTATGACGTCATATTATGACTTCATCGACCTCAACTAAACAAGTTTATAAGGAACATCAACAAAATCGTTTCGGCTCAAGGATATACCTTAGTTTGTTTTACAGAAACAAGTTATAAAGAGATGCAGGATATTCAAAGGATTTAAGATATTGCTGCACAAATGTCAGTTCACTGGAACTGTTAAGTTACTAGTTAAACAGTCTTAAGTTGAAAAAGGGTATAAATTCACGGTCCAAACTAAGTTTCATAGTTTTTTATCTATCGAGAAAATGCGTATGATTTGTGCAGCAATCTTAATTTTTTTTTATATTATTCTCCTAAATTTTATACATTTATTATTTTACGTTAATAGAATACGCCTTTGCGCCGTTGTTGTTTTGTTGATGTGTTTTATTATCTTGAATGAGAAAGAACAATGATGTCATAATTTGCACTAGCTTAAAAATGTTGTGGACGTGTGATGATGTGATAAAACCCTTTGTCTCCAAATAGTTTGAAACCGAGGCAGGCTATACTGCCAGATAAGTTGTTGTTGGGAAGCTTTCTGCGATCCCGTCTAGGGTCAGCATTTCTAAATTTTACCGTCGTTTGAATATTCTTATTTGCAAAAACAGTCATTTTTGTCGTTTTTTAATGAAATATTTCATTCTCATCGTATTTTTCTTTCATGAAAAACTTTTTTTTAACTACGAATTAGTCCGTTTAGCTTATCAATGCAGATAGTTAAAAATATAGTATACCGGGTATTAAAAGGTACATTACGGAGGTTTCAATCGCAAACAAAAATATACGCATTATCAATGACTTATATAATTTAAATAATTATGTGTATAACTTGATTGAACATGTTTATGGGGGTTAAAATATATGTACTGAAAAAATACCTAGTTAATTTAACTAGTGTACCTCGTAAAGCGTTCGTCGTGTCTTCTTACTTTGCTAAGATAATGAGTAGAAGGTGTCTTGTGGAGCAGGGGATACCAGATAACGTAGTGATTGATCGATTGTATATTTTTTAACGTCCTCTCTAGAATTCTTCGCTCATATGAAGACCCCACTATTTGCCGATGGAGAGCTTTAAACTATGTCCTATGCTCGGCACTCAGGGCTATGAAGCAGGGAGGACCATTTCCGTATCAGCCCCAACTTCGACACGGGAACACGGTTTATACGGTCACATCCAAATCACCGGTCTCCACGTCCCACAGTGGGATTCGAACGCGCGATGTAAGGATTTCTTCCTTACTTTGCAACTCTAGAGCAAACGCTATAACCACTGCGCCGATAACGTAGTGAAAGTTACTTAAAAATACTAAATTTACTAATGTTATCGAGTAAATCTTCCCAATAACTACATGTAGTAAAACTACTTTTGATTTATTAATTATAGGACCAGTTTTACTTGTTTTAATATTGACTTTAAATAGCTATGTTTTCAGTGTGTGAATATTTTAAAATTGCAGGTGAACACCAAGTTAATGAGATACATTGAACATGGCATCGTCATTATTGACCACGGATGAACAAAATTTCATTTATTTCGGCATAGCAACGGTAGAAGAGACACATCGAATTTTAAAAATACTTTTAGAGAGTCAGATTCAGCCGCATGGCTTACCTAAAGCTGTGACAAATTGCAGTGCTATGAAACTTTGGCAAGACCAGCGCGATTTGGTCTGCCCAAAATCAGCCAACGACCCTGACTATGAGTGCTTTGATGTTACTTTACTTTACACCCTTTATTCGGAATCTTTGTCCTGCATTCACACCGACTAAAGGATGGGGGGCTACACCATCTACCAGTGATGTTTTAGTTGGAGATGACATTGAGAGGCTCAGAAACCTTCGAAACAACTCATTCGCACATGTTAAGAGGCCGGTTATTTCAGATTCCGAATTTAAAAATCTATGGAATTCTTTAGAAAATGTTTGTAAAAGAATGGAAATTGAAACAAAAAAGCTTTCAAATAAAACGCACTATCTGAATGGTCTTGATCAAATTCTTAGAAAGGAATTAGGAACGGAATCCATAGAATTTTATCAAGCCATGGTTGCTTCAGGAAATCAAAGCATTAGAAGAGAAATAAATGAACTGTCTATAAATGTTGGTGCGTTAGTCATGGAACAAAAAAAAAGAAATGTAAGTTATTTAACTGAAATATATCAAAAGTAAAAATAATGTTTGAAAAATTTTAAGATGAAAATCTTCGACAGTTCTACATAGATGCCAAAAAAAGAATAAATAATACAAGAAGTATTCTTAATGCATTTTATCTTCTCTGGGCCAGTTTATCATTGAAGCAAATCATACTCAAAAATATGTTCGTTTTCGAAAACAACCTTTGTTTAAAATTTTATGGTATATATTTACCTATTATAATTATTAATATTTATTCATACGAATTGAATTAATTTTTCATATGTAAACATTGAAAAACCCTCAAAATATACACAAGTTCAGTCAGAACTATTTAAATAGAAAATAACAACATACATTTGAACGGTTTCTCTCACATAATTATGTAATTACTTTTAGATGAAAAGCATTTTGAATACTTACCGTGTATTTAACACTGAAAACAAATCATTGTTTTTAGACTTCTTTAATTTTCTTTCCTCTTAAAAAGCATCAAAACTAAAAATTTGTGGTCCCTCTATTGTGAAATATGGAACCGATGCTGAATTTTACATTGAGTTTGGCGGAGAATCCAACAATAATATCCATTCTGTTTCTGGATAAGACGAGAAGGCGCCGTTGCACATGAAATTGATACAAATATGAAGGAAGCTTAAATGAAAAACTTATCATTCGAAATGCCTCTTTTGAGGATAACGGAAAATACCAAGTAATCATGCTAGAACTCAATCAGACACATATCCACTCTTATCAAATTGATTTGACGGTCTCAGGAAGTAAGTCCGCTGTCCTTGTATATATTTTTCTGTATATATAAATAAGAAGTGTAAACATTTATTTCAAAAGCGAGTTCTTAATTATTTAAATAAGCCGAAGAAATCATTTTTCTATAACAATTGCATCTTCTTTTGCATCTTATATAAACTTATCAAATCTATTATATAACATTCATTAAACTACAGCTGTATATATTTTTTGACTGTCTTTTTATTTGCTAGAAATTCCATGCGTAATTTTATCGGGACCTAAAAGTGTCCGTTTTTGAGACACAGCGGAAATTTGTGCAACAATTCAATCAGATCTCCCCATTTTAGAAAAAAAAAATGGATTAAATATGATAAAAACAAGTCAATGGATATAGATATTCACACTGTTAAAAATCGAGGAAGTCTTTTGCATGTCCAAACATCGAGACTTTTCATCATTAATGCTAATTTCGGAGACCAATGTATTTATTATTTTGCTGCGTCTAATTCCGTTGGAGAGGTCAGAAGTGATCCCTTTGTTTCACGTGTTTTGGGTTGTAAGTACTCTTACTACAATAATTCTATTTTGTAAAATGAAATGTCACTTTCAATTTTTTTTTCAAAAGTTATTTTAAAAGAAATTTTAATGTTCTTTTAGCCGTGCCAAGGATCACCATAGGTCATATAACTGACCTGCAAGCACGATCCGTAAGGATAAGGACTGATATTTCCATTGATAAGAATTTTCCTCCTGTATTTTTAATACAATGGTCAAAAGATGGGAAACCTATTGCTGAAAAGCCCGCTAAATACCGTTTTCTTCAAGAAAATCAAAGATCCCTTTGTATATTAGATATGAATAAAGATGATGCTTGATTATATAAATGTGTTGTGGCAAATCTGGTTGGAAAGGCCGAGAGTGAAGTCGTTCAATTAGGTAAATTTATTTATTTTTCAATTGATTTCTTATTGTTTTAGCTCAACAAAAATATTTTAAGTCGAAAAGATTCTTTACTGTCTTACAGGCATGGCCATACATACATTTTGCACTTTAAAAATGATGAATATAATAGCGTTGTTTGTTTGCTTGCACTATGCCTACCGGTAAATAGGTATCACACCGGTAATTGTTTTCACTATATAAATCTATATAGAATAAAAAAATGTAAAAAATCAGGAATTTGTTCGCATTAAAAAATATTTAGCAGGGTGTTAAACATTATCTTCACATTAGCCGACACAAAAAACGGGATACCTACACGCCATTTCCTGACTTTTTTCATCTAGAAACAGGGCTACCCCCAAATCTTTGTTTTCAATTATAAACACCTCCTCGAGTGCATCACAGGAAGTAGCCTCCTATGCCCTGAAAAAAAATAGTTCCTGTCAAAACCCTTGAGTTATTCACAAAGTATATAAAAGTTGCTAGGCACAGGTACCAAAGTTGTAAAAATGACTTTGAAGAAAATAGAAAAAACAATCAATTTTATATGTATGTACCTACATTTGACAAGTTCAGTTTGATTGGTCAATTAAGTTCATTTCGATTGGTCAATTACCGGTGTGATACCTAAATAGTGGTCAGGGTTTGACACATGGTGCACGATCCCGAGGCATAAGTGCACGCCAAACACAACGCTATTGTTATTATTATGATGTCTGTTGTATAAAAATGACGATATTTTCTCCATTACATTTTCTCCGGTACATCACCTTTCACATTTATGTAAGTACAATCCTATTACATTGTATGACGTCATATTGTGCCACTTAAAAGTCATAATCTGTATTCTTTTATTTTGTATCTTCAAAGCATTAGGTATAATGAGCATAATTATAGTTTTAGAGAATTATAGTTGAGTGAAGGGGGCAAAATTACGAGGTACTATAATTTTTTTTTCATTGGTAAAATATTTGAAACAAAGTTTATATATATAATATTACAATTATTGATAACGGCGTCAATGGCGTAATCGGTAGCGCGTCAGACTGACAATCTCGGGTTCGTGAGTTTTCTCCCGGTATGGGTGTTGTCGGATTTTCTTCAGAAATGGAAGCCTAAACTATCTCGCTTATGCTATATAAATCTCTAGAACACTAGGCGAGAATAGTTGAGTATGGGCTATACAGAGACAAACTGACAGGAAGCATAATAATTTGTAATATTCATGTGTATAAATGTGTATATATCTTAAGCTTCATATTATCTTCGTAGATTGCAATACATCAGCCCGAATTGATAATGAAATTATAATGCATAGTATCAGTGAAATAATCAGAATGTTTTCTCTATTATTTAAAAACATAGTTTTTTTCTGCTAAATAAATCTAATTAATCATCTGAAACAAAGTACAATTTTGAATCACAAGATCAAAATAATTAAACAGTCTTGTGATATATTCTTAAGGGTGGTGTTACATGTACATGTAGATGTAATCTTTAATCTAATTAATAATGCTTACTAACTGTAAATATTCCTAGTATAAACCGTTATGAAAAACAAAATCGCAGTTATACATACAGTATACATATATACTCTTTAGGTCCACCAGAAATAACTTTAAAAGAAGGCACAGACACTGCAATTTCGACAACCTTTTCAGCAAGGGTCCGTTACCACTCTGAATTGGGAAAAAATTATCACCTCTGACAATAGACCCAAGAGCATTTCCATCGATATACTGGACTCGATGTATCAAGATTCTGATTTGCGTCCATTTCCTAAATTGGTTGTTAAAAAGAGTGAGGCTGTTAAACTACAAAAAATTAAGCTCATTGCAGAAAATTTTATAGGGAAGACGGATGTCATAATAGACGGTAGGTCTTATTGTTCTTGTACACCTTTTGTATTTGTGTAGTTTTAAATTATTTCCATTCTTCAAGTTATAAATGTAAAACATTTTATATCACAGTTCCAGAATTTATAAAAAGTCACCAAGAAGATAATCTAAAGAGACAAGGTAAGAGACTCGAAAAAATTAGATTGAAGGAGTCTTAACCTTAAGGATGATCTCAACACTAATAAAAAGAGTGCTTGGACTTCGAGAAAAAATTATCCCATAAAGATTTCATCTTGAGACATTTACTTCGATCATTTTCAACATAGGGTATCTGCATTATTTCTCAGGGAAAATTTTGAAAGACATTAGACTAATTTTAAGCGTGAAATTCCTGCTGTATACTTAAATTGGGAAAATTAACAGAAATAATGATTTTTCTTGCCCCAATAATGTTACAAATATTTCAATGTATCACAAAATGTATAATAGTAAATAGACATTTTTTTTATCTTACCTTTCAGACAGATCACTCTTACTGCATGAAATTAGCCTACAATTAGAACTCTTTAGTATGCAGTTTATATAGCTTCCTTAATTAAAGACATACAACACACTGGGGGAGATAACTCTTGCGATTTCAATTGAACGTTTGACGTGACGTCAAATTAAACGTCAAAAATAAAGCGTCAAAACGATCCCGATGTATATCAATCATGAAAGAAAATTGGGATATGGGGCTTGGATGTAATTGTGCGTACCATACTAATCAATAAGTATTTTTTTAATTAACCCGATTAAACTCCGTAAAAGCAAGACATAAAATACCATCCCTTAACAATAAATTGTTATTTTTTTCAAAGCGCAGCATTTTTTTTTATTCTGAAAATTTTATTTTACATTGCCGAAATTCTCATTATGTACAACTGGATATATAACATTCCGATTAATGATCTTCATTACAATTTGTGCACACAACATATAAATACATGTGTACTATTGTTTTTCTTCTTTAATTAAATAAAACAACAATAAATAAACAAAAAACTTTTTACAATGTACAATCGATGTTGTTCTCAGACCCTTACTGATCAAAGAGGAACAACTCTGAAAATGTAGGAGATGTTTATTTTCCTCCCTTTATTCACGGTTTTCCACAGAATCAGATACATTTACAGCATGACCTGAGAAATCCGAGAATCGAATACTAAAGACCTCAAATACACAATGTAAGTATAGAATTGAAAAGAATTGTTCACTTGTATTTCGCATTTCCTCGAATCAAAACAAAACGTAGCCTATAAGATTTAAAAAAAATATCAATGAGCGATTTGATATAAATTGAAATAGATGAAGAGTTTAATGTTTGATATTTTGAAGTTAATGTGGACGAATACGGAATTTTCATTTTAACTTTAGAAGCGACGACATTGAAAGAAATGCGTACAATATCATGAGGGTTGTATGTACATCTAATGCAAATGTCGATGTATCCCCACGGTCACATACTGTCTCGTTTGAAATAATGACATGAAAGAAACTACAATTATTCCATATATGTCACAGGAGAGTTGAACAAACACTATTTTTTAATGAATGAAATTAAAGAAATAAAATAAAAAAATCAACATATTCAAGTTCAACAAAACTTGAATTCATATGGTTTCATGTGATATTGAATGCATACCGCATACATATATGGACTAAACACTAAAATCTTTCAGTAATTTTTTCCTGATACATATAAAAAGAGTAGTCAATATTTATTCTGCATTCATGAATTTCAAAACTAATGCATACCTCCGGGATTCTTGACGAAATACCAGTATATTTGCACTGTAAAAGACGTTTCGTCAAACTCTAATGGTCTGCGACGCAAAAAAGGAAGGGTGGGGGTGATAGGGGTATTCAAAAATTGCCTAAAATTCTACATTCAAATACGCTTTACATATGAGAACTTTTAAATTTGTAAGTTAATATATTTTTCAAGCAAAAGCAATAATCCAATATAATTTTCTTAAATGTGTATTTGTAGATTTATATAACAAAGTGATCGACCCCCGTCTGAAAGACGCGCGGGAACGTGATTTATTGAGAAAGGGGGAGGGGGAATTTTCCGCTATTAAATCAAAACTGGTCGTACAAAAATTATACAAAAAATTATGAAGATTATTTTTACTACCAGCTACCTTAAGAAAGTTTTTTTACCAAAATTAAACGACAGGTTTTTTCACAAAAAAATTTTGAATTTGAAAAATACGCAATTTCCAAGGCTTAGAAAATTCATAGTTTTTCAGTTTAAGGTCTTTAAAAATTGTTTTGATGATATGTATATCAAAAAGATGACTATGTTTTTGTGTGAAATGGTTAAAGGAATAAGTCAATGAAATTTGACATTTATATCTAACCTGGTTTTTTTGAAAATCAAGGTTTAAGTAGTTCATTGATTAAAAATTTTCTCTACTTGTAAACAACTAAAGGGGGGTCACTTTCGGAAGTTCCTGTCCAAAAACCACTCGAACGATTTTGTCCAAAATATGTATACATGCAGTAGATATAGTCATGTACTAAATATACAAAAATAACGAAAATTAAACGACAGGAATTTTTTGGGGTAGGTGTGTTGTACATCCTTAAGGTTCTTTAAATGCAGCAAAATGACACAATTTCTCATTTACTGACATGAATTAAGAAGAATTTGTACTTTTTTAGAGAAATGAATTCATTGCATAATGCTTTATAACTATATACTGGAAAATAAGGGTACTTGGACTTCTCCAATTAACTTTAAAAAGATAGAATTTTCAAAAGGTAAGTAATTTTAAAAAAAATAATTATAAATAGGGTTGTAATGTTTTTCACGTAAGACATAAAAAATGTATATATTTTTCTATCTATACATTTGTAGAAAACATGCTCCAGTTTTATAAGGAAGGGCCATCGAAAGCAAAGTTTCTGCTATTCAGCGATAGTATTCGAGAGTCATTGAGTGAAAGCGATTTAAAACAATTGAAATATTATTTACATTGTTTGGGTATGTATATTTCTCAATCTTTAGGATAAATGTATTGAACTATAAAAGAAGATTCTAGAAATGTATTGAATTTGTTTAAATTTTTATAAAATCTGAGAAGAAAAAATATCTTGGAGCGCATCGAGAAATATCAAACCCTTACAAAATTTAAACTGTTCTCAAATCACAAATGATAATAAACGGTACATTCATTTTGAGTGAATTGTTTTTCTTAGATGTTGCTTAAGATGTTTTTGAATTAGTTTTTGGTTCATTATATAAATACTTGTCTTTGTTCACAAGAACAATAAAAAAAATCATTCAGATCATGCTTAACAAAGGAAACGAAATATTACGACGGAATCTTAAAAACTTTTTTTCTTTTTTTCCTTTTTTCAGAATTACCAGGTTGTATTAAAGTAGATTCTGGTAAAATTGAAGAGCTTGGTACATTGCTTGATTTCTTTAGTTTTCTTCTGTCTAAAAATATTTAATTTACATCCTTAAATTAATTTATGTAAAACATCTGACACGGCAGACCCATGCTAGCAATTAAGTTTCTTAATCGCAAAATTTCTTATCCGTTAGATTAAAGCAATTCTCGAAGATCTTTCTGTAAATTGGTATGATTTATATTCTCGGCCGTCGGATGCTAAGATATGCGCGCGGGTTCTCACGCCTTTCACCATTCCCTCACAGAACCTTGTCAGTGAACGCGCAAACAAAAATTCTGCTGTAATTTTAATTGCCCTCCGTCCCGCCCCAACACCATCTGTAATTATTGCCGTGTCAGCATTGTTATCTTTGATTGGTTTTGTATGATACATATTCTTTTAGAATAGTTTTTTATGTTTATGTTTTAATTTGCTAAAAATATGTACGATTGTGGTGTTTGCGAATTTTTATACCCCACCTTTGATATCTATTGAAACAAAATTGATTATATTTTCAATTGTTCAATTTTTCTGATTCTGCATTATATGTTTATATGCATGATATTTTGTGTTTTTTCATACAGTCATTTATAATGTAAATAAATGGCATTTTTCAATTCACTTAATCTTAATTTTGTTTCTTCATATCAAACAGAGTTAAACTATTGTCAGTGGGTTTACATAAATTATTTTAGCAGTACCGACGTGGTTTTCATGCAACTTCTTTTAAGACGCATTAAACGTGAGGACCTTGAGGAAATGTGCATTAAGTATGCAACAGAGGGTTCAAGGGCTTTGTGTTACTACGTAGAAAGTGAAACACCAGGTATCAATTTGAATACAATTTTACTTTACTTTATAATTCAAGTGCTTTGATCAACATTCAATGTTTATGCCTTATTTTTATTTTTAGTCAATGGATACACTCATGTGCATTTCCACATATCTGAAAATATAATAAACTATCCTCGGGAGTATGCTGAGAAAATAAGAGAGACCATTGCTGTGTTAGTTGGGTGTCCTACAGACTGCCAGCACTGTCTACGACTGGACGATATTCGTCAAACGAGTAGCTTCAATTTGGTTTTTGAAATGAAGATTGTATACGTGCAAAAACTATTAAATATTAATCCAGCAAAGTTTGCTGTGCTTGGAAGATATTCCGTAGACAAAATAATTGTTGGAGGACAAACGATCTATATAGATGCCAATGAAATGTGTAAGTACAATCGCAAATCATTAAAAGAGATAGCTTGTTGAAGAAAAAAAAAGTCAATATATACAAGACTGTGTCTCTGATTTTCCCGAGCCTGTCTGGTTATTGAGATGAAAATATTTTTCATATTGTCGTATCTCTATGGTTTATAACAATTAACCTCGTATAACGAACCATGCACACTTAATACATTGTCCCAGTTATAACACGTACTTAAGGATCCCAATTCATTCAACTACAACAATATTGATAACGTAGTGCACAGAACGATGGATAAGACAGTAAATGATATATTATAGAGTTATCTTTCTTTTGAACACATGAAATAAGCCAAAACACAACACATATAACAAGCTAGGACCCTGCATTACTTCAATTTAGCAAAGTAAAGGACTACATGTAGTCTCTTGATGAACTCGTTTCTCGTTTATCAATTAAAAGAGTTAAGTCCACTCATATTCTTTTTTATTTTTGTAGTAAAATTCCGCTATCCCCCGCTATAATATTTACTTCTCCCACCTTATTTGCTTAGTAGGGTCAATTTTTAAACTCAAACATATCTTTTGCTGGAAGGATATCAACAATCGCGTTTTAAGTCGGCATTTTGTCTATGGTCGTTATTAGAGATGTTTCTGAATATGAATCGAATCCGAATCTGTACATGAATCTGAATCGGTGAGATCTCGATCCCGATTTGAAAACTGAGAAAACCATTAGAAAAAGAATATATATCCTAATTACGCTATCAAAAATGTCATGTTCTTGTAAAAATAAGGGAAATGAATAGTGGAAGATGTTTATTTTTATTGTTATAAATTGTACAAGTCAAATTCTAATTTTAGACTGAATAACAGAACAGGAACACAATTCACGGGAAAACTTGTTCGTAAAGGATCGTGATCTAGACATTACAGGACATGTATGTTGTGTAAATATATTCATACGAGTCATCTTAAATATATATTAATACGTAATTGAAAATTATATCAGAATTTTTTTCACAAACCAAGGCCATAAACTTTCGCGCAGCCCAATATTTTTTCAGAAGTTTTCGGTCATTGGCATTGATATCAACAAGTTTCTTTTTTAATCGCTTCCTTTAAATAATTTATAGAAAAAAATTCTTGATTGGCAATTGGTAATAAAAACGTTTTTAAGTTGTCTCCCACATCGCAAAGTTTTTTGCCTCCTCCCGTCTTCATTGAGCAATTGAACACATTTCTCACTTGTAACGAAGATCAAAAACTGGTAGGTTTCGCATGTATTGATAAGATACTAATTACTACATAAGGCATGTGATATATATATATATTATCTATAGAATGCAACTATACAGTATGAAAGCAAATGAACAAAAAACTCTTAACGAGCATAAAACACTACAGAGTTTGTTTATGAAGGAAAAATTGTAATTTGATCGAATTACATTGTGAAGTATATATAATGTCAAAATTACTAGAAAATCCGTCTACCCCAGGTCTAATATACCTTGTTTCATATCATTAATTTCGACGTCTTGAACTGCACGAGAAGCCCATCAGTATCGAACGAGTTAGGAAAGTGTCAAAGTAGCCCCTTTACCCCATTTTTTTGTCATTATATTGTATGTTATAAAACAAACAAATATGAACTTGTCATCCCCTCCATTGCAAAACACGTACCCCTAGTAATTTGTTCGAAGAGAATTGCAAAAATCCGCAAACATGCATACGGATAGGGAAAAAATCAAACATTCCTATTTGGTTTAATAATATGCCCCCCCCCCCCCC
>PRKT01002011.1:0-15415 GCA_003671525.1 Saccostrea glomerata | reverse complement strand
AAGGGGGGGGGGGGGTGTTACAAACACATATTTTTTTTATACAGGTTATTGATTAATATATACCAAAACCAAAACATGAGTAATCGTTTTCCCAGTGTATAATTTAGGAATATGTCTTTTCAAATCGGGATCGGAATCTCTCCGATTCAGATTCGTTTCATATTCATTTTCAGATTCGGATTCGTTTCAGATTCAGAAACATCTCTATTGCAAACCCAAAGGACACACGAGTTTAAATTTCGGTTTATGGGATTTGGGTGAGAGACGTTTTCGAGAATTAAAGGTTAACTACATCCTTTGACATTAATATAATTGAATGTCAGAATGTTCTTTGCCTTTATAAATTAAGAAATACACAAATTATTTACTTCCATGAGGTACATCTTTAAAAATTAAATTCCCATTTGTAATAAACCTATTTGCTTATCAATTACTATCGACAAAACAACAGATCCTCTTTTTCTTTTTGAACGTACTATACACAGTTTGTGTTTTCTATACCCGAAGTCAAGTATATTGTTGATGAAGGTAATATATCTGTTCTAATTGATATTTTGAGCGCAGAACTGAACATTACTTTAGGATATGATAAAGTTTAAAGCTGTATCCTTTTGATCGATTTTCATCCGATTAGAAGCTTTCTGTAAATATTTTCGACTATAGCCTCCAGCCTTTTAGCGCATGCCTCTACCACACAAAAAGAAGCGATCTGATGATCAAGACTTATTTCCACGTAAAGAACTATTTACTTTATTTATTTCCTGAGCAACAATAGATGGCTACATCATTGCTTTCTTGTAATTACCTTATATGCATATAAAACCTATCACTGGGCGGTTATCTTTTAATAGAAAGCTTTGCGTCGGCAGATTATTTGTTTTAAATATAAGTCAGAAATCTTCAAACATGTTTTCACAATCATCTTTTTTTTTCTTTTTAGATGATCAACAGAAAATGCTACAGGAATTATTACTTGATGACATCACCTACTATGAGACGAGCGCTTATAAAGTGGTCTTTGAGAAAATAATGAAAACTGATGTCGTCGTTTTAGTTGGAGACCCTGGATGTGGTAAAACAAGTCTAGCTCACCACCTTGCTCTTCAAATCAATGAAGATTATCATTGTCGTCCTATCTCAAACATTACAGATATTAACCATTTATTTCACCCCAGCAAATCGCAGCTTTTCTTGCTTCATCTTTTGGCTGAAAACATGCCTCATCCTTTCCTATGTGTAGATGAAAGCATGACAAGACTTTTAAGAGGATCAAAACTTCTCATAACGTGCTCAAATGATACTTTCCAAACATCCATGAAATGTCATCATCAATTTGAACAGGGGAACATAATTCATATTAATAATCATGCACCTGATATTGAGGAAAAATTGGGCATTTTTAGGAAATATTGGACAGCACCAGTAGAACCAATTTATTTCTTTGAAAACGAAACTCCCGTCTTTTTTCCACTACTGTGTAAATTGTATTCTTCAATTCAAAGTCTGCATTATTTCGGGTTGCAATTTTTCAAAGAACCATGGCTTTGTCTTCATCATGAACTTGAAAGTCTGATCAGGAGAGATAGTTTAAGTTATGCATCACTTGTGCTTTGTGTCCTTCACAAGAACAAGATTTCTCAGGAGATACTTGAAAACAGTTCAACACTGAGAGTTACTCTTCAAACTTGCAATGTAAATAGCAATATCAAAATATGTGATATACAAAATGCATTAGCAAACATGCTTGGATCATTTGTGTCTAAAGATGGTACTCATTTCCGAATTTCCCATCCGTTGCTCTTTTCAGTTGTTTCCTCCCATTATGGAAGATTATTTGGAGAGGCTATTATCAAAAATGTCTCAAATGACTTTTTAATTAATAGGATTGATTTAAAAGCCAGTATTTCAGTTCATTTAGAATTAGAAATAGACAGCTCTTTATTTCTATCCCTTGCCAAAAGATTTCACGAGGAAATACGACAGGGAAGACCAACTATTTTTAAGGCCAGAATATTTTTTTCTTCTGAGTTTGTTGACATTTTTCTTAAGAGTTTGAAAGAAAAAACATTTGGGGACATAAAAAAAGATTACATTCCAGATCGATCTAGAAAGACTCAGATTGACACCATGTCTGGTATGCCATGCTTAAATTCAAAATCGGGCAGCAGTAACGTTATTAGTTTCCTAGTGTACTATGGTCACATCAATATTCTTAGGTTTTTGAAGGATCTGGTTGTCAGCCATAATCAGTCAACAGACTTGATGTTCGGTGGGTTCGATGATCAGGTAAAGCATTTGGTACTTGCTAGCTGCAATGGCGATCGAGAATTGATTGATTTTGTCCTTAAATTCATGCAAAATGAAGCCATTCATATGTACAGCAAATTATTATGCAGCCTTAATCACGAAGATTTACATTTGATAGCAGGTTGCTTATTTCGGTCGCAAACTATTTCTCTATCAAAGGAATTTGCTAACGTTGAGTGTCAATTTGAACGTATGGATGACTGCAAAATAGATACAAGTACTACAGAATCGGGTCAAATGACTTTTGTAGCAAAATTGATTTCTTATTGCAATGACATAAACCATTGTTTTGGTTTGCCACTGAATTCTGCTTCAGAATCTTTATATTTATTTGTTGTGGATCTATTGATCTATGCTGGAGCTGACGTTAATCAATTTGATAAATATGGCGAGTCGCCACTGATTGTTGCCTCACAATCAGGCTTTTTGACTGTTGTGGAGAAGCTGATCAATCATGGCGCTGATATAAACCGATGTGGTAAATATGGCAGATTGCCACTGATTGCTGCTTCAGAATCAGGGCATTTGACTGTTGTGGAGAAACTTATAAATAATGGCGCTGATTTAAACCAATGGGATAGATATCGCAAATCACCACTGACTGCTGCTTCAGAATCAGGGCATTTGATTGTTGTGGAGAAACTTATCAATCATGGCACTGACATAAACAAACGTGATGATTATGGCCAGTCGCCACTGTTTGCTGCTTCACAATCAGGGCATTTGACTGTTGTGGAGAAGCTGATCAATCATGGCGCTGATATAAACCGATGTGCTAAATATGGCAAATCACCACTGATTGCTGCTTCAGAATCAGGGCATTTGACTGTTGTGGAGAAACTTATCAATCATGGCGCTGACATTAACCAATGTGATAAATGTGGCGAGTCGCCACTGATTGTTGCTTCACAATCAGGCCATTTGACTGTTGTGGAGAAGCTGATCAGTCATGGCGCTGATATAAACCAATGTGTTAAATATGGCAAATCACCACTGATTGCTGCTTCAGAATCAGGGCATTTGACTGTTGTTGAGAAACTTATCAATCATGGCGCTGACATAAACAAACGTGATGAGTATGGCGAGTCGCCACTGTTTGCTGCTTCACAATCAGGGCATTTGATTGTTGTGGAGAAACTTATCAATCATGGCGCTGATATAAACCAATGTGGTAAATATGGCAAATCACCACTGATTGCTGCTTCAGAATCAGGGCATTTTACTGTTGTGGAGAAACTTATCAATCATGGCGCTGACATTAACCAATGTGATAAATGTGGCGAGTCGCCACTGATTGTTGCTTCGCGATTAGGTTATTTGACTGTTGTGGAGAAGCTGATCAATCATGGTGCTGATATAAACCAGTGTGGTATATTTGGCAAATCACCACTGATTACTGCTTCAGAATCAGGCCATTTGACAATTGTTGAGAAACTGATTAACCATGGTGCAGACATAAACCATTTTGATAATTGTGGCAACTTGTCACTGGTTGCTGCTTCACAATCAGGGCGTTTGACTGTTGTGGAGAAACTTATCAATCATGGTGCAGACATAAACAAATGTGATAAATTTGGTATCTCGCCACTGATTGCTGCTTCACAATCAGAGCATTTTAATGTATTAGAGAAACTGATTGAATGTGGGGTTAAATTTGGGGATGAGAAATTTGGTAAATCATCACTGCTTGCTGCCTCTGAATCTGGTCCTGAGACTTATGTTGATATTCAGACTGAACATAGTAGAACATTGAATGGATCAGTTGTACGCAATAACTCGAGAATAAAGAACTCAAAGACAAACAAAGAAGTGATTAAAGAACAACCAGTTTTTGATATCAAGTATATGAATAAAAAGACGCAAGTTGAAAAACCGCGTAGATATAATAAGAGGCCGGAGTTTGATGAAATTCGTTCGATCAAAACCTCTTTTGACTCAAAAACAGCTTCAGGTGAGACATATGATTTACCCGAACACTCGGAAAACAACAGAAAAAGTTCTCGATGCGAAATACAGTAAATGAAAAAGTTAAAGATTACGAGCAGCGATCGATCTCATAAACACTACAAACTTTGAACTATAGCATAAACACCAACCCCTGGAAATCCAGAGGTGGAATCGAGTGCCTAGGAGGAGTAAACACGCCATGTTGCCTGGTCAAACAAAATAAATTGTAAGAAATATCACACCCTGACAACCTTGCAAGTTCAGAGCCTGAATACCACGAACAGTAAAATATGATCTGAAATCTCTTCATCTGAAGATTTGAAATAACTACATTCGTAGGCCTTGGGTCAGAGGTTCTGAATTAGGACATGGCTACAATGTATGTTGATATTATGGCAAAAATTCATCAATGTTTATGCATGTTTTTATTTTCTTTCAATCTTCTTTCCTGTTGCTGTTTAACAAAAAGATAAACAAAAGGCATGATTTTAATAAGTGAAATAGTATTGGCTTTGTTTTAAATGATGTTATTGGATTGAATTAACTTTAATTTATTGATGGATGGATTTGAGAGAAAGTTTGTTTTTTTCACGATGTACGAGTATATCTTTTAGTGATTACAAGATCACTATGAAGTAATTGATAGAAGTAAAATGATTTTAATCAAATTATGATTTTATAATAAATGTTTTGATAATATTGTTTTAAGTGATCAATTTATGCTCTTTAAAGAAATAATATTTTAGATATTTTATTTTATGCTATTTACTGATCACTATTCATAGTCATATGTACATGAAATCATTTGCAGGAAAAGTTTATTTTCATAAAACAATGTCTTTAATATAGAGTACTTACATGACTTTCATTATAGAAATATTTAAAAAATTATATATTCCCGAGTTATCTCTGTATGATGATAATATGTTAAATATAAACGATGATAAGTAAGTATTCTGGCGTCTTGGGTTTCCGATGGTCTAACAATAACCGCGGTTCTAAATATTTTCAAGTTTAGTCAAAGATTTTCAAACTCTTTTGATTTTTACCCCTATGCATTGCATTACAAATCGCCGACAATAAATTGGCATAAAGTCGTCATCACATGCATTTTCGAGCTATAAATGAAATGGATATCGTAATTGACCAATCAAAAGGAGCGTCAAATGTTTCCGATAGTTTGATAATCGGTAAAGTTCTTGACTACAGTAAGGTGAACAGCCAGGGCAATAATCAAAATGAATAGCTATTTTATCGTATATTACATATATTTAATAATGTACACATCACTAATTTTTTAAGATGATGAGCGTCTGTAGATGCAGTGCGAATCAAAAAGGTTTTCAGACGATTTTGATAACTACAAGTTACAGTAAAGAGAAAAATGAATATTTTTATCATCGGTTGCATTGTTTTTATAATATTTACCTTTGCACGCAGCATGTTTTTTTATCTTTTGCTTATATTGATGTTGCGAGATTCCCTACCTCAGGTGTCTTTTTATTAAAAATATGACGTCATTTTAGGGAAAACTCGCGCGACGAAAATAGACTATCGGAAACATATGACTATCGGAAACTATGACGGCACGATATTATTTTCATGTAAAATAAGGAGTATTATGTTTGATATATTTACATTCAATTTATTGTTATATTATGATATATACAGGGCTATATAATAAAAGTTATGAAAGTTATGAATCCATGACACTCAAATGTGGATTACACGTATATAAATTCAAGGACCCTGAACGAAGTTTTGTGTCACTTAATACCCCTCTTACATAAACAAAGGTCATTTTTCTAAATATTTTCCAGAGTTTTATTAAACATATGGTGAAAATGATTATATATTTTTCGAAAACCTTTTCTCTACTTGTGAGAATTCAGCAGAGAATTAGAGCAAAGGTTCTTTCAAATTGGGAAAATCAGGACCCCTTTGTCAGCATATCTTGTGTTAGGTTAGGGCTTTACTGATCATACATTCTTTTAAAAACATCCCCTCTGTTCTTAGAGAATTGAATGAATTTCAATAAATTAAATTAACCTATACAGAATATGTAATAAAGATTTTATATCATGAATCATTTTTTGTCTTCAAAGGGACTGTTTAATAATCATATGTTTTAATGAGAAAATATGTACACCGGAGAACATGACAATTCATACATGAATACACACACATCTGAAATTCAGAGGTAAACAGGTCTGTATAAAGCCCTTTTACATAGTTCAAGTCAAATGTTAGATGTAAAATTCTATAAACACATCGAAAACATTAGATTAATGAGGAAATCGTCAATTTTATTTTAGGAAAATAGAAGTTAATACAATGTTATTTCAAAATTACAATACAGCGATTCTGCGAATTCTAAATGAAGAAACTATTGAACAAATTAAAAGATAAACTTTAATATTTGTTTTGAAGCATATTTTATATTTGTTTTGATCGCAAAGCAGGAAATAAATTATATAATTAATGGGTGAGATCAGCATTTAATCTAATTTGGAATCTAATTTTAAATTTCAGGCACCCAAAACAACTTGGATTCGAAGCTAGATTACTTAATACAAAATATAGTATTGTGTCTTTAAAAAAATATCTATTTAATGAAGAATCATTATTACTTCGAATAATTTATTTCATTGACCAAAAAGTTGATGAAACAAATATCAACAGTCTCGTGTAAAGCAGACATTTATAAGGTCTATGGTCGATTCAATGACTTTGTCGGTACTTACAATCAATGAAATGCTGACTGACGTTTTTCATGTTACACATGTAATTGGCAAGTCATTATATCACATTGAATATTGTGTACGGATATTTCCGTTATTTCCAGATAATGACAGGGAGCATACGGCGAGAGTCACTGGTCGGCAGGGGATGGTCACTCAATCTACTTAAAAGACGCATAAGATATTAATTCATTAGATACTCCTGTGTTAAGATTTAATACAAAACAATTATATTACATGTGTACCTTATTCTGAAGAAAATATTTAACAAACTTGCAAAGACATTAATACCTGAAAGGGCGCCTTAAATAAGTATACAACTCAGAGAACTTTTTAAACTCACGTGGTTTTCGCACAAATTAAAGTCAAATTTGTTAAATGCTACATTGTGTTACGAGGCTACAAGTTATATTTAAAAGTGATTTTTTAACTTTTCCATTTTATTTTATTCATGTAGGATAAATTATCAAACAGTTTAAATTGTAGTAACTTCTTAGAACTACTTAGATATTACACCATAATAGAACTTGACATCATGTCACTGCATAATTGAACTGAGATGTCAGGGGAAGTGTCATAACTTTTACATTGCTTTCAAATGGCATGTAAGTTTAGCTGCCGTTGTTGTTTAATTCAACTGTTTGGATTGTTTTTAAGCTTGTTGTTATTTAATTCAACTGTTTGGATTGTTCTTAAGCTCCAGTGTGCTGTTATGATGTTGAACATTTTTTAAATATAAATATTCCTATTCCTTTCGCTTGTCCAACAAGCACATGTTCAAACATTAGCGAAAAATTGAAAGTGAAACGCTCCCATTACACGTACGTAGACAGAGTTAGCTTTTATGAATCATGTTCATATATGACTGGCACAAGAGATAAAACAAGGATAGATTGAAGATATTCCGAGTGAATCTATGAGGCGTGCGGACTGAAATTTGCTGAGGGTTGTATAATGTTTATGTTGTAAAAATCGCGAAGAAGAGTGAAGAATACCCCCTTTTTATGTTGGAAAGTTTAATTTCTCGTAAATTTTCTTGGGGAGTGAAAATTAGCCCCTCCCCCTTTCAGCACTTTATATGTACCAGAGATCACGATGAATTTATCTATGTAACAAACTTTTCCAAATAATTTGAGTTTGCACTTCTGATTTTTGTGCAGCGTTTAAGAGTATCATAAATATCCGTCACGTGATCAACAAAGTCATGTGACATTATAAAAAAGCACTATTATAATACCTGATTCAACTCTTATCACAAGTTGAATGCAAATTCCAGCAAAGATTACAGATTCAAATTAAAATCTAGCTAAAAATGTACATTTTTTAATTTGAATTTTCAGACAGCCTTATCATAACTGCGTACAACTGAAAACAGAATTCACACATAATATTACATAAGACTCTTGGCTTACACATTATAGATTATAACAGTTCCCAAATAACGCTTTATCGTCAAAGGCAGTCAGCTTTATATCCATTATTTTGCCTTGCCTCGACACAGCAATAGTACAGCTCATACAACTTCTGTATTTTCTGTACATTAACATTTCCTTAAGCGCAAGGTGTTTCTCATCTGTTAGACTGTCTCCAATGTTAAATTTCTGGTATTTTTCAGAGTTACTTTCTGAAATCTAGCATCTTGAAAGATATGCCCCATCACAAAAATTCAAACCTTCAAACCATAAATGTAAGAGAATTTTCTTTTCCAAAGCACAATTAAGTACATCAAAATATAAACAATACTTCATTATTATTCCATGTTTTGGCAAGATTTCTCTAAGCACCATTGTCCTTTTTCGGCGCTAAATTTCAACAAAACCAAGACGATTAAAATGAATTAGCGAAGAACATACGAAGGGTGCCCGGTAAAATCGTGGAAAAAGTGCTTTTCTCAAAACATAAAAGGCGCACAAAGCTGAAATTTTTAGTTAATATTTACTAATCATATTTAAGTGCATCATAATTTTTTTGAAAAACATAGACAAAAATAAAGATTTTTTATGCTTAAGGACAGACGAGACGTTCCTTAATAACAGATAAATTTTTATAAGAGTTTGTCAATGAAGTTTTGCCACTTAAACATGTTTACTCACAAAAAATTGAGGTACTTTACCAGGCATTTCTCCAAGATACCAGGGGTAGTATTTCTTACATAATCCTTTGAGGAAGAAAAATAATTTTCCAATTTCAAATGTTCAAGTGTTTTGATTTGTTTAGAAACTGGTTGAGAAGTCAGAATGTTATTAAAATTTTAAATATTTTTCATAAATTACGAAGATATACAAAACAGATTTTGAGGAACGTCTCGTCTGACCTTAAATGTGCACAGGGGACGATCCCACGGCGCACGTTCGAAAATCCAAGGTTTTATTACAGAATACACGAGTATTTATTCGAAATAAAGTTTAAATGGATTAGATTAGGGTAAAAAATATCCTAACTATAACTTAACAAAGACTCATGGAGTAAGCATTAGACGGACTGCATCTCAAGATCTGCTATATTTATCTGGATGACATTATTATTTTTTTCAAACATACTTGAAAAGCATCCTCAAATAATCAACCTGAAATTATCTCCTAAAAATGTGAAGAAATCTGCAAGAAAAAATTCAAGTATATTGGACACATCGTTTCAGAAAATGGAATTGACCCTAACCCTTAAAAATACTGAAAGTTAAAGACTGGCCAACACCTAATAATTCAGATAGGGTTCGACAATGATTAAGCTTTGTTGGTTATTATAAACAAATTATTAAAGATTTTTCAAAAATAGCTAACTGCCTAACTAATTGAATCCCAGATTCCTCAAAGAAGATAGAGAGAAATTCCAAATCTGTAAAGACATCACAACCAAAGTGGCACTGGGAACAAGAACAAGACATTTCTTTTCAGAAGCTAAACCATCGTACAATTCACTTTCCCATTTTAGGTTTTCCCATGTGTGGTAAACCATTTGATATCCACACAGATGTATCCCAGGAAGGATAAGTTGCTGTGTTGTACCAGCTTCATAAATGACAGAAACGTGTCATTGCTTACGCAAGCAAATGTCCTGAAAAAAGAGAAAAAGTACCCCATTCACAAACTTGAATTTTTAGCTCTCAACTGGTCAATTACAGAAACATTTTGAAATTACTTGTATGGTACAACATTTGAATATCGTGATAGCCTGAAAAGATGTTTGTGAAAGAGAACAGATTTCTGTGGAAGCAATTAAAGGTATTTGTTCCATTTAATGTATATTTGTCAATTATTACTGACAACTTTTAAAATTCAATCAGATATTTCAAATTTTTCAGATTTTAACAACAAAAGAGAACAGTGAAAATACCAAGATATCATATTTTTTTTGTTTTCACATGTCAAAACAGGAATACCTTCAAGGAAAGAGAACATCCCCAGTTACAAAACTCCATTTTATTTAGCTATGCTCAGAAATTTGATAAATTGTATATTAATAATGGAATTTTTTTCCGGATAAATAAGAAATGGCGAATCGATGAAACATCAGATTGATTTACCATTCTCATGTAGAGGAGCAGTTTTTAAATTTTTACATACAGATACCGGACATCCTGGTCGAGAAAAAACAACAACCATTATTCAAGATAGATTATACTGGCCTTGAATGACCAGAGACATCTAACTTAACATCAAGTCATGCAACAGATGCGTTTTACGCAAAACACAACCTGAGAAAACTCCCTTGATAAATATTACAATTTCCCAACCTCTTGAACTACTTTGTAAAGATTATTTGATCAAGTAGCCTAATTTGAAGGAAAAGTTATTGAAGAACTATGTTATATCATGAACATCCAGAAATCCAGAACTACATCTTACTACCCAATTGGTGATGGACTCTGTGAAAAGTTTAACAGGACATATATGTAACATTAAAAACTGACATCTTTCAAATTTATGATATAAGCTAGAATTTCCTTAAATTAGGGTTAATAAATCATCTGTTTCCACACAAAAATATTGTTTGAACCTTTACAAAAGAAAGGTGCGAAACAAAATTTAGACAAAAAAAAGTAGAATATGAAGATAATGAACAGTATTTAATATCAAAGTCCATAAAACAATTGAATGGCATCAGAGCAAACACGGACCTCCAAAACATCAGAGGTGGGATCAGGTGCCATGGAGGAGTGAGCATACCCTGCTGACCAGTCACACCCACCGTGTGCTCCTTTTCATTATCGGGATTTAACGGGAATATCCGTCGTTAACTCAGTGTATAAATAATGGACTAACAATTAGTATGAAAAACGTCAGTCAGCATTTGAATCAATGATAAATTTATTTCCTGACAAGGTCATTGTGTCGGCAATAGAACTTACGAAATGATGACTTTACACGAGACTGTTGATATTCTTGTTTCATCAACTTGTTCGTCAATAATTTACCTCGTTTTAGAAATTTGTTCAAGCGTAGAGCATGCCTTTGCGTATCAAATCAACTGAGATATATAAACTCCGTATGCAGATGATGAAGGTATATTGTTGCATAAGTATGGGAAGTTGACGGTAGAAAAGTTAAAGTCATCACGTTTGTCATAGAGCTTTCTTCTTATATTACCATTAACGTCTTTTTCAAGTATAAAATATCCAAGTATGAAACAGATGTGTCAGAATCTGTTGTATCTTTTATCTCAAGCTCACAAGGATATATCGTATTGTATCGACTTAGGAATGAAAACTACGATTCTTAATTGACAATATGCAGTCGATATATCTAAATGTCGAGTTGAAGCCACAGCAAAGGTTTTCTTCTTTTCAGGCACAATTAAGATTTTGCTAAACTTGCTTCTTATATTTCTTGAATACTATGTCAAAACTGCTTCTTGACATAGTACTCAAGAAATAAAAGACATTAATGTTCTCAAGTGTTATCGATAGGTCGGGGCGTATATTGTTTTTGTCCTGTTTATCTGTTTATATGTTTGTCTTTCTGTCTGCTGTCAACTTTATCCTTCACACTTTTTTAAAAACATTGATAGATAGCGACTTCATTTTTTGTAAGCATTCTTCACTATCTAAGCTCTTTCAAATGACACCAAGGTCAATGACCTTCTACCCTTGACTGTGACCTTCACACTAAAAGTAGTTTTTTTTTCAAACTTTCGCCATAACTTATGAACCAAAGGAGATAGAGGCTTCATATTTGGTATGCCCATTTTACTGATTAAGTTCTTTCAAATGACACCAAGGTCATTGACCTTGTTGTTTGATTGGGACCTATATGCGAAAATCAGTTTTTTTTTCAAACTTTGTTGCAGCCGGGCGAATAGTGTTTTACATTTCATCGTGTTTGTTTTATTTCCGAAACATGTCTGGTTGTTTCATTTTATTTAATTTAGAAAAAACATATCTGGATTATCATTTTAGTTTTACATTTGTAGTTCCTTAAAACAATACCTATAGTATATCGTATGCAATATAAAGAGAGTATATTTGCCAGACATCGATTATCACTTCCAAAATAGTGTCGTGCATTAAGAATATAATCATATGAAAGGTATCTAGCCTGAAACTTGTTCCAGTTTTTGTAAAAATGCTAAGTACACCGTACCTGAACTGGGGTTCTGCCTTTTTTTCAACAAAAATTACGTTACTAATGCACCTAAAATGGTTATTACCTGGGTAGATGTGGAAAGGATACAGAAAACAGAAAGAAATCGAAATTCCCAACCCTTGTCCTAAATATTTACCCAGGTGCAATAATGACTACGTAAGTAGGAAGTAGGTCAAGTGATGAGAAAACTGTACAAATCGTACTTAGAAACAATAAAATTCAAACTTTTGCAAAATAAAATATTCTATCATGCTATAATGTAAGCCCGGTATAATATTAAATATGCAGTTATTGTTCCTTTTTGAGGGAATGTTACCTTTTGAACTATGCAATAATTCTTTGAAACACTACAACACACTCAACTGAAAGATGGCTTTGTCAATTTCAGTTATCATGATTTTCCATTCAAAAGGTAAGACATTGACTTTCTTCAGTAAAAATAAGTTCCTTTGGTGCCAAATAATTGAGAAACATGCGAAGGACGTGTGACTTCATAATGCAAGTGGAAAATGCAAGTTTATCGTCCAAAAAGATGACCTTTGCTAAAGTATAGAAGTAAAGAAGCATTGGTAAATTACCTATCTCTCATTAGTTTGCATTGAAATGTATATATTTTAAACACTTTTAGTAAACATTTGGGTATGTTATTCAACATTTTATAGACTGAAAATAATCTGACAAAATATTTACAAATTTAGGACGGAAGATTGACTAAAAAATAGAGTTCATTTGCGTATATTTTTTTAAAATGTGGACTTATTTTTATGTCAATTAAATAAACAAGAATTTACTCTGGAATAATATTGCTTTACATACTGTTCACTCTTTTCGTGTCAAGTATCCCTAAAATAAATGAAAATGTGTAGTCGCAGAATGTAATCACCATTCCAAGTTTTTACTCTGGAATGGTATTGCTTTATATACTGTTCACTTATCCCTAAAAATGACTGAAAATGTGTAGTCGCAGAATGTAATTACCATTCCAAGTTTTTACTCTGGAATGATATGGCTTTATATACTGTTCACTCTTTTCGTGACAAATATCCCTAGAAATGACTGAAAATGTGTAGTCGCAGAATGTAATTACCATTCCAAGTTTCAAAAGCTGCATTACGTATACATTCAATAACAAGGAAACATGTCAACTCATGTGCGTTTACATTTAGCTGATAAGTGATTGAAAAGCAAGTGCTAACTCATGATTTTGAAAAGTTTGAAAATCCTGTGACAAAGACTTTTTTTGACATAGGTTCTACCTTAAAGTTTATTTTTTGCTCTTATTACCGTAACAGGTCTGGTTGTTTCATTTAATTCCTATAATGCAACTATTAATAAAATTTAGGGGGAAAACATCTAAATTTTCATTTTAGTTCTAGTTCCTTAATACAATACCTATAGTATATCTTATGAATAAAATGGGAGAATATTTGCCAGACTTCGGTTATCACTTACTAAAAATTACCATGCATTAAGAATATAATTATATTTATGAAAGATTCCTTGCCTGAAATTTGTTCCAATTTTTGCAAAAATGCCAAGATCTGTGTGCATGCCTTTTACTCAGCAATAATGACTTTACCAATGCACTTCAAATGATTACCGGTATTACCTGGGAAGATGTGGAAAGGATAGCCAAGAACAGAATGGAATGGAAATTCCTAGCCCTTGTCCTTTATGCCGCCAGGTGCAATAATGACTACATAGATACATGTAGGTAAGTAGGTCAAATGATGGGGAAGTGGTACAAATTCAACTTAGAAACAATAAAACTCAAACTTTTGCAAAAAGAACATTCTATAATGTTATAATGCAAGCCCAGTAAAATTAAACATGCAGTTATCGTTCAGTAATTTGCAGGGAATGTTATCTTTTGAACTGCAAGTATGCATTAATTCTTTTATACACTACAACACACTCAACTAAAAGATGGTTATGTCAATTTCAGTTGTCATTATTTTCCTTTTCAAACATCCACTTTCTTCATAAAAAATAAGTTCCTGTGATGCCAAGATCTTAATTTCTGAAGAAAAAAAAACTGAGAAACATGCCAAGGACTAGTGACTTCATAATTCCCAGCAAGTGGAAAATCCAAGTTTATCGTCCAAACAGATGACCTTCGCTAATTGTATTGTAAAGAATAAAGTACATAAGGTATATCTGAAATTGATTTAAAATTATCTTTAACTGTTTTCAAAATAAAATTGTGTTTACAAAGGTAAAAATAAAATAATAAGCAATAAATATATTTTCTAAAAAGAAGAAAGTCGTGTCGTTTGAATCTTTATTAACACTTAAACCTGTTTTTGCTACTTTTGTTAAATGTCAATATGTTTGTGTGATACCTAATTAACCCCTCGAATCTCAATGCAATATACCTGTCTCACCTTATAAAACGCTTCAATTTGTTCGCCATCATGCACGCGTAACCATGGTAACATTACATCAATGATAATTATCACATTCTAATAGTAGAAAAACCTCTCATTTGAATGTCGTGCTGTGTTAGAGAAGACTAGAGCACCTAAAAACACATTGACCAAATCTTGAAGAGTTTAATCGGAGACTTTCAAAGAGTTCAGCAGAGGCTAGGGTACCAGACCAGGCCAGAGAACTAGATAGGACAGAGGCCCAAGACGGGGAAGCATTAGTTAAAAACATCCGAAAAGAAGCGACTATTTTGACACTTTGGGAAAGATCAGCGAAGTGCCACTTTTACAGATTGAAATGAGGGCATTCGAGTAACTGGAATATTTCAGGTAATTGGAGCACCTGTCTAGGACCTTTTAATTGAGGAGATGATTAAGCGAATCAAGTTTGAATTCATTTATCAGGGAAACA
>PRKT01002010.1:0-17687 GCA_003671525.1 Saccostrea glomerata | reverse complement strand
AAAAACACAACTATACACATTGACTGCTCCTGGGCTAGTAATTAGCTGGACACACTGGACAAAGGGGGTCAAAGGTTTTGGCGGGAAATTATTGACCAATGGCTATTTTTACTTATGTATTTATTCAAGGTTAAAAGTTAAGTTTTAAGTTTAGGGCTCTAGAGATTTCTAGACTTTATTTATAGGAAGTTGTTACAAATTTATTTACATGTTTAATGTTTAAATAAAACATATTTATTTTAAATCAAGTTTATTATTGAAAGTTATTTTATAACTTTCAATGGCATCTGAAAGAAAAATACAATATATTAAAATCAATATAAAACAAGTAAAATTGATGCAAAGCATCAAATCGGCCGCAAACAAAATTTACATGTAGCATTAAAGAAATTTCTTTCACAATTTTCAAAGTGTCCATGCAAGGAAAGCGCGTCAAGATATTCAAAGGTGAAATAGTTGAATCATTTTGATTTTAGGCTGTCTTCAAAGCAAAATAAATAATTAAATAAAATTAAAACAAATAGACATATAACAGCATTTACTTATAAATAGATTCATCGATGTTAGTTAAAAAGGTCAGCGATAAATGATAAAAATTTATTGTCATCAAAATGAAGATGTAGGTCTCTCAAGATGAACCGCGTGCTGATACCCTGGATCTTGGTCACGTGATAATGCCCATGGCTATGCTGCAAGGCGCAGTGCAAAATGTAGAAAAATGTCTTTTTTGTATTATTTGCAGATGTAGAGCAAGTTTAAAACATTTTTTACTGGTTGAATTTTTTTTAATAATTTTTATTCATCATGCACTTTTACACGTCATTATTATCCGGAAAATCATGACGATTTCCTTTCATATCTTATACACTCCCAAGCTGGGGAGTATCTATTGTAAACACTTTTTACATAACAATAAATTATCAATTATCTGATGAGAAATGATATTAAAATGGAAACACAGTAGCGGCAATTAATACTAATTTAAAAGCAATTTTTAAAAATATTTTACTCATGATTTTTACTTGTCATCATTTGAGAAATATTTTCCTGAACTAATGAAAAATAACGTCTCATTTCCCCATGTGTACTTTCTAACACAATCACAAATAGATCGGCCGCTGCTGCGGCCTATAATCAATTCTATCACATTATCTCAAAAGCGGTTGAGAGTAAGAACTATATTTTTGCACGTAACTTTAAAATGGCAACTATGGGGTCAACATCCTGCCTTGAACAGGATCACATAAGCCGGCAATTGCTCTTTTGAGCAATAAGCCCGGCTAAAAAAATCATGACCCTCGGGTGTAAGGCGGGATCATAATAAAGAATCCAAGTTTAATTACATAGAAATATTTAAAAAAAAAAAATCTTCCTCTTGGAAGCATATTGGTGTAGGGTTAATTTTAAATTGTTAAAATCATGACCCCAAGGAGTAGGGCGGGACCACAATAGGAAATCCAAGTTTTACATAAAATTATTTAGGAAAAATCTTTTAAAATCTTCTTCTCAAAAACCACTGGGCCAGGCAAGCTGAAACTTATGTAGAAGCATTCTATGATAGTGTAGATTCTAAAGTATTAAAATCATGAAGGGGAGGGGGTAGGGGGCACGATAGGTTTAACAAGAGAGAAAATCTTGTAAAGAACTGCATCACCCAAGTTACTCAGGTGAGGGATGTGGCCCATGCGCCTCTTGTTTGCTCAGTTGTAAGATAAAAAGGTCGTCATCACTAGACATATTAGACAGCTTTTTGAGAACAACATTCATATCCAAGGAAAAACATACTTGTTAGTCAGCCCCCGGGCTGACTAGTTACGATAGGATGAAACTGCAAGTGCGCTTGCGTTAATCGGAATTCTGGGAAAAAGATTTACACGATTCTATAACCAGAGGGCGTGCTTTTCACGCACACTGACCTCGATCTATTTATAGACTGCATTGTTCTTTGTCGTTCTCGACGAAAATTAATGACATAGACTGTTCAGCTTCTAGATGGGATATTTGTCATTTTTTAAATGATACTATGAAAATATTTCATTGCTTCTAATAGAAGATAAGTACATTTATTCCCACAATCGCCATTGCAAACCGAAGATTTAAATTGTGTATTTCTCTGGATGCCTGCATGATGCAAGACTCCCTCGATCTTGCATAAGACATGTACGGGTCGGAATTCACACAACAATTCACTTGCCACAAACATGACAAAGGTCCCAAAATAGTGAAAAAAGAACGATCAATTCCTTTTCACTCTAATGATGGAAGTTATTAAAACATCACAAGACCACTGTAAGAGAGTAAATTCTTATACTTTATATGATGATAGACATGTAAGTGCCGCTTGAGCACGTAAACCGCGGCCACATGTGAGAAATTGACCACAGCTGAAATGCGACAGTGCTGATTTATTGACAGGGTCAACATCCCCCCTTCCAATGAAAGAGGAGAGAGAGAGAAGGGGAGATGGATTCCAGTATTTTAATCTATAGTTTTGCTATGATGGTAAACATCATCAAAGACATTTTATGTATAAGTATATACTGCATGTATTTATATATTGAATTTCCATTTTTAATCGTTTTCCGTGGCGTTCATAACATTTTTGGAAGCAATTCTTTTCTTTCCTAATAACACTAAAATGGACGCTCAAACTTAGAAATTGAATTAAATATACATGCAGTATGCACCCCCCCCCCTTCACATCATGCATTGCCTCGAAATGCACAACTGAAAACTGTTATTTAATAATACATGTGTTTTAAAATAATTTAACACAAAGTCAAACTTCTTTTATTCATCATAATCTAGCTATATCATTTTTGTTTTAAATAGAATTTGACGTGATCCTAGTTGCCATGGTGGCTAGCTTTTGTTCATTTACCGGTATGAGATGAACTTTCTCTGATATCTGCGCCGAAGAGAATTTATTGGAAATCATTGTAATGATCACGATACAGACTTACTAAATTTTATTCTATGCCTTATTATTTATAAAGTACACATTATGTTACAAATACAAGAAAACGATTTTAAGAATTTAACTTTTCTTACAATGGCATTTATTACATTTAAGGAACACAACATGATGGATAGATCAAATCATAAACCATTACAAAACGAGAAAGAAACTTTCTGTATTCCAGTGGCTGACACTCAGCTTTTTTAAAAAAGCTAACCTTGTATATAGGTTGCGGTGGTTCTACTGAACAAGGACCTGCTGTATAGCAGGTTCAAATCGCGGTCGGAAAAGATCGCGATTTGTTCAATTTTCAGCAAATCGCGGTCGTTTGAATTCGCGGAAAGGAAAAAACCATACATTTTCTAACAGTACTTGCAAGCATTTTTCTTTAGGTGTTTATTGTATGAACTGTTCTTTTCAGTCCCTATCTTACGAAAGTCTGTTCATGTATATCGGGCATATCAGACAAGAAAGGCAAGTCTATATATTGTGTCAATTTTGAGCCCGATTATATAATAACGAAACACCGGACTGATCCCGATTTGAAGTCAAAATTATGTTACGCATTCAGATTTTGTTTTTATTTCCGAATCCAAATAAAAAAATAATATAGTAGTCAAATTGTTGAACTTTTAATGATATAATTGAAATTAATTAATTGTCTTTACCCTGTTTACCTCGCAAGTGCCCTGATTAAAGGTAATGATTGAGTGATACGCACGGGTGAAATTATACAAGCTTGTTTAATTAAATAAGTACATTGCACGTCTACTTGATGGCAAAACTACCGTAATCGTGAGCGATAAAAATTAATTTAACAATTAATAAGCTTTACATAACACCAACAACTAGGTGTTTGTATACACTCTCATAATGATAATGACAGTCTACATCTACACACAGATAATAATAAAATTTCAGTTTATCCTTAAAAATCTTTTCAAGAATTATTCACTGTATGTTGAATTCGCGGAATTTCTTTTTCCGCGAATATAGCGAATATTAACTCCGCGAGTTAATTTCCTGCTGTACAGTATTATCTTCTTAGTTAACTGAATATCTATGCATCTAATTTCAAGGAACTCGTGTCCCTGAAATGACGACTCTCCCAGTCTGCCTTTAAAATTCATCTACCCGGGTAAAAGTTTTGTCTGATTGCAGTAGCACGTGCTTTTTAAGATTTTTGATGGAAAGCATTGAATTGCTAAAAACGCTGAATTGAACTCTACATGTAATACGTGTGCTACCCTTTTCGTTTTGTAACCAACAACAGCCCGTTTTTTTGTATTCTTACGAATTTCACACCATCTTTACAGACTTGCATCTAATTTAACTATCATGTTCGGGTAAGGGCGGGCTAGAGCTCTCAATTCCATACGCTGAACAAATTGAATAACATCAGAAGGGCCAATACCCTTTCCCGTTTTGCCTATTCGCTCTGCCTAGCTCCATAAAATAGAAAGTGGCCCTAAAGCATCAAATTTTCAACTGTGTATTGGCTTTATTTTTCTTCAATTTGGCATTCCATTTTTTCTCTTTAAAATATTTTCTTGAAAAATCTATCCAAAGACAAACCCTGAAGCTTTTTTTGAATTAGGTATAGGACAAATCTTTGCAATATTTTGCCTTTTCTTCTAACTTAATAAGTTTGTTGCGTACTTACAAATTTTAGTATTTTTTTTTTAGATTCATGGTTTAAATTTAGTGCTATCAGCTGAACTCAAAACAAATCAGAATCTGACTCAGAACCAGAGCTTGAGGAGGAGCGAGAGGAACCGTTTTACAAAAGAATTTACGACTAAGAACAAAATTAAATTCTGCTCTTACTACTCTTTTTACCATAATTCAAAACAATTTAAAAATCTTTTTAAAAATTATCTATTAAGACATGTTAAATCTAATAATTTCGTACAGAATCATTACTTTTACAAAATTTTACAATCAACTTAAAGTTTTTGGTCTTAATCGTAAATTCTTTTGTAAAAACGGGCCCCTGTTCTTATTACTTTTCTTTGGTCTCGAATGTGTTCTGCTTATGTTGGAAACGTCGCCAGGTTTACTTTTCTCTTTCCGAATTTGCTCGGAAGACAACTGCCGCCGATAATCATCGTCTGTTTTGTCCGCTACAGAGACATGCTCATTTTAAGAGTCCTCCGATTCTTCTACCATACTATAAATAGAGTAAACATTTTAGATTTTCTGATATCTTTAGTATCGCGTACTATACAGATAGTAAATATATTACAGGTATATATCGTATCTCGAACATGGGATATCTTGAATACCCCGCTTATGTCGAAGTCGATCGCTGGTCCCGGCCGTATTCTCTATATATATTTTAAAAACACCTGATATCTCGAACACGGTACATGTATTCTCGAATACCCAGCTTATGTCAAAGTATATTCGAAGTCCCAAGCCCTACATTTACCTGGCTTATCTCGAAGTGCAGTGAATTTTTCGGTCTACTGAACACACCTGGCGTCGAGACATCATACTTTCTCTCCAGTGGCTATTAATTAACACCTTCAAACCAGGGGAATCTTAATTAATTCCAAGCTCATGTTGGGTATCTGTGACACGATAATTGATATGACAGTTTGGGTGTTGGTGTAGTCTACGACCGATAAAACCACTCGCAGCAATTAAGAAATTAAATACAGACAGTATTACCGATATTGCATTTAATGATATGATCTGTATGATTAAAATCGTAAATTCATGAAACACAAAAGATTTTTCAATATAAACTTAAACAGTAAGTTGAAGTGCGTAATGCACAGTTCAGTGATTGAAAACATCCATGTTTATCTGCATATAAATAGATAACCTTGACCGCCATTTGCATTGTTAGTTTCGTAAACTTTATGTTCCTTAGTAGTTCTTCGTAATGTAATACATGTAAGCTTTTAATAGTATTCAAGTACGCAGATTAAGTAATACTGATTATTCATTTTTTAGTGCTCTAACTAACATTTTGCACTAAATTTAATCAAATGAAGTTTTAAAAAATTCGTCTTGTTCTTTTCTTACGGAGAAGGTTCTTCAACTATAACGCTTAAGATACATCCCGTTTGATCACAGAAGCATGACCTTGAAAATGTAAAATCGCTGTATATGCAATTATGCATGTATATTTAATTGTTTTACAATTATACATGATAAAGAAAACACAAACATTGTTTTTTTTTAATATTTATTGCGAAAAATGCTTGAATCTTTACCATAAAGACTAGAGGTTTGGTAAAACAGGAAAGTGTTATGCATGAAGATCTATAAGGAAAAACGGGAAATTATTGAACCGACTTTGGAAGATAACTTCGGATATCTCGAACCCCCGGATATCTCGAAGTCGTACCCAGGTCCCTTCAACTTCGAGACACTGATATTTCACTGTAATTTTGTACATTTTTGCAAAATCAAGCTATTTTTGGCAACTTCCGGTTTGACCAGAAGTACCGTCAACGGACGGAAAATTAAGATTTAAGCTTCCAGTGACATATGATATCCAAAAACCTGTCAAGAACAACAAAAATATGCAATTTTTGACTACTTCCAGTTTGACCGGAGGTGACGTACCCGGACGTATTTTGACAACCTCATTAGATAAAGCTTGACATTTTGAACAACTTTGCTTATTTGACGTATTAAAAATTCTCAATACTTTTTGAGATATTAAACAAAAACTTTCAAGGGCCCTAGATCCTTTTTAATGATATCAAATGAAAGCGCTTGAAATTAAGCACAACTTTTATTCAACATGTCTTAACAAAATATTTTTAGTTTTCAAGATAAAAAGGAAAATATCTGTAAATTTTCGCTCTTTTAGGCGTTCTAATTTTTGACCCCTATATAGCGCCATTTTGAATGCAGAAATCGAAAAACAAAAACCGATGTGCACAACTTCAATCCTTCTGTTATCTAAAACAAGTAAAATTTCTGCTCCAGCTTTTGTGGTGTCTGAGCCTTTATCCGGAAACCAAAGCCTATGATTTTTCGTTTAAAGGGGAATAACTCAAAACCGGAAGTGACTTTTTGAAATTTTAGTCATCATTCTGATAGAGTTTATAAACGTCTATAACCTCTGAAAATTTGAGCAAAATCCGTTGAGAAATGAGTGAGATATGAGGCCTCAAAGTCGGCGTCTAGGAAGTAGAAGAAAAAAAAAAAGAAGAATAATCTTTACCAACAGAATCAGTAGAAGGTCTTCCGTTGGAAACGGAAGACCTTAATTATCAAATAATTTACGCTTTTATCAGTCTAGAAGTCTTGAAAATTCACAAGTCCACGTGTGGAAAACAAGTTCAGGCTCAAACCGGATATGGAGTTACACAGGTAATGTTAAAGTCTGGATGGACGGAAAGGAAATTTCCGGAAAGTTTTAGCACAAATCTGGACGCACGGAAAATAATTTTCCGGATTGTTTGTAACACAGGTATTTACACAGGTACAGTTTCTGCTGAACAAAACTCAGTCAGGTGTGACACAGGTGAGTTACCTTGGGTGTTGATTGTCTGTGGCAAACACAACAGCTGATCAAATGCAGAGTGAAGGTTTGGATCCACCACTGACTGTAACATCTATGAGGGGCTGGAGGTGGCTCCTGTAGGTGGTGCCATCAACATCAGTGCCCCACGTTGGGCGCCAAATTTTGTAGCGGGAGCAGCAATTGAAAACAAGATGTTTCACTGTGATGATGTTTATTACAGTTGCATAAATACCAAATGCATCATCATAAAGCAGATTCTGCAAAATAATATAAAATACATTTACTCAATTTAAGTTGATATCACATATAATAGCTCGCCAACTTTGATGCCTCATATTTCACACATTTCTCAATGGATTTTGCTCAAATTTTCAGAGATGATAGACGTTACTAAACTCTACCAGAATGCTATCTAAAATTTCAAAAAGTCACTTCCGGTTTTGAGTTATTCCCCTTTAAACGAAAATTTATAGGCTTTCGTTTCCAGACAAAGGCTCAGAGACGGCTAAAGCTGGAGCAAAAATTCTACTGATTTTAGATAATAGAAGGATTGAAGTTGTGCATAGTGGTTTTTGTTTTTCGATTTCTGTATTCAAAATGGTGCTATATAGGGGTCAAAAATTAGAACGCCTAAAAGAGCGAAAATTTACACATATTTTGCTTTTTATCTACTAAACTAAAAATATTTTGTTAAAACATATAAAACAAAATTTGTGCAGAATTACAAGATCTTTTAAATGATATGTCTAAAAAAGGGCTGACCCCTAAATTAAGGGATCAAGAGGGGCCTAAAATGTTTTCCAGATATCTCAAAAAGTATTAAGAATTTGTAATACATCCAAGAAGCAATAATGTTCAAAATGTCAAGCTTTATCTAATGAAGTCGTCAAAGTGCGTCCGTCGACGTCACTTCCGGTCAAACCGGAAGTAGTCAGAAAATGCATATTTTTGCTGTTCTTGACAAGTTTTTGGGTAACATATATCACAGGAAACACAGAACTTAATTTTCCGTCCATCGACATCACTTCCGGTCAAACCGGAAGTAGCCAAAAATAGCTTATGTTTTAAGGTTTTGATGCAAAATTGAAATTATAAAGTGATTTGAGACAACTAAGCTCAATGCTTTCTTTTTGCTGACGTCACTTCCGGTCAAAACAGGACGGAAGACCTTCTCGTTGCTTTGCAACGAGCTTTGCTCTAGTTCTTTTTTTTTCTTCTACTTCCTAGACGCCATCTTTGAGGCCTCATATCTCACTCATTTCTCAACGGATTTCGCTCAAATTTTCAGAGGTTATAGACGTTTATAAACTCTATCAGAATAATGACTAAAATTTCAAAAAGTCACTTCCGGTTTTGAGTTATTCCCCTTTAAACGAAAAATCATAGGCTTTCGTTTCCGGATAAAGGCTCAGAGACCACAAAAGCTGGAGCATAAATTTTACTTGTTTTAGATAACAGAAGGATTGAAGTTGTGCACATCGGTTTTTGTTTTTCGATTTCTGCATTCAAAATGGCGCTATATAGGGGTAAAAAATTAGAACGCCTTAAAGAGCGAAAATTTACAGATATTTTCCTTTTTATCTTGAAAACTAATAATATTTTGTTAAGACATATAGAATAAAAATTGTGCATAATTACAAGCGCTTTCAATTGATATCATTAAAAAGGGGCTGGCCCCTAAAATTAGGGATCTAGGGCCCTTGAAAGTTTTTATTTAATATCTCGAAAAGTATTGAGAATTTATAATACGTCAAAAAAGCAAAGTTGTTCAAAATGTCAAGGTTTATCTAATGAGGTTGTCAAAATACGTCCGGAGTCGTCACTTCCGGTCAAACCGGAAGTAGTCAAAAATTGCATATTTTTGTTGTTCTTGACAGGTTTTTGGATATCATATGTCACTGGAAGCTTAAATCTTAATTTTCCGTCCGTTGACGGTACTTCCGGTCAAACCGGAAGTTGCCAAAAATAGCTTGATTTTGCAAAAATGAACATAGATTTGGAGGATTAAACCATTTTTCGACTTCATTACTCTTTTTTTTTCAAATGAAAGTTTCTTCCGGTCAAACAGGACGGAAGACCTACTCGTTGCTTTGCAACGAGCTCGACTCTAGTTATGAATTACATTTTCTAAACAACTCAAAATGTGTCAATTTACCTCTGAAAATTCAAAACATAAACTGAAAATTCAAAATATAAACTTCAGCAACAAGTTTGGTACCAGAATAGGAAAATCAAAACATTGTAGTTGCAGTTGTAGGCCTATATACTCAAATTTACCTCAAGGTTTATGAATAAAGAAAAATTTCAAAATGTAAACACTACCGTAAACACTGAAAGTGAAACAGCTGATCAACAAACTGTGATTGTAAACAAACAGGATTTGAAACACTGAAGTTCTCAATAAAGTCAAAAATCCAAATAAATTACATGACTTACATTACACAAGCAATTTTCAAATAAGAAGTAACAAAACTAGAGCCGAGCTCGTTGCAAAGCAACGAGTAGGTCTTCCGTCCTGTTTGACCGGAAGTAACTTTCATTTGAAAAAAAAAAGAGTAATGAAGTTGAAAAATGGTTTAATCCTCCAAATCTATGTACATTTTTGCAAAATCAAGCTATTTTTGGCAACTTCCGGTTTGACCAGAAGTACCGTCAACGGACGGAAAATTAAGATTTAAGCTTCCAGTGACATATGATATCCAAAAACCTGTCAAGAACAACAAAAATATGCAATTTTTGACTACTTCCAGTTTGACCGGAGGTGACGTACCCGGACGTATTTTGACAACCTCATTAGATAAAGCTTGACATTTTGAACAACTTTGCTTATTTGACGTATTAAAAATTCTCAATACTTTTTGAGATATTAAACAAAAACTTTCAAGGGCCCTAGATCCTTTTTAATGATATCAAATGAAAGCGCTTGAAATTAAGCACAACTTTTATTCAACATGTCTTAACAAAATATTTTTAGTTTTCAAGATAAAAAGGAAAATATCTGTAAATTTTCGCTCTTTTAGGCGTTCTAATTTTTGACCCCTATATAGCGCCATTTTGAATGCAGAAATCGAAAAACAAAAACCGATGTGCACAACTTCAATCCTTCTGTTATCTAAAACAAGTAAAATTTCTGCTCCAGCTTTTGTGGTGTCTGAGCCTTTATCCGGAAACCAAAGCCTATGATTTTTCGTTTAAAGGGGAATAACTCAAAACCGGAAGTGACTTTTTGAAATTTTAGTCATCATTCTGATAGAGTTTATAAACGTCTATAACCTCTGAAAATTTGAGCAAAATCCGTTGAGAAATGAGTGAGATATGAGGCCTCAAAGTCGGCGTCTAGGAAGTAGAAGAAAAAAAAAAAGAAGAATAATCTTTACCAACAGAATCAGTAGAAGGTCTTCCGTTGGAAACGGAAGACCTTAATTATCAAATAATTTACGCTTTTATCAGTCTAGAAGTCTTGAAAATTCACAAGTCCACGTGTGGAAAACAAGTTCAGGCTCAAACCGGATATGGAGTTACACAGGTAATGTTAAAGTCTGGATGGACGGAAAGGAAATTTCCGGAAAGTTTTAGCACAAATCTGGACGCACGGAAAATAATTTTCCGGATTGTTTGTAACACAGGTATTTACACAGGTACAGTTTCTGCTGAACAAAACTCAGTCAGGTGTGACACAGGTGAGTTACCTTGGGTGTTGATTGTCTGTGGCAAACACAACAGCTGATCAAATGCAGAGTGAAGGTTTGGATCCACCACTGACTGTAACATCTATGAGGGGCTGGAGGTGGCTCCTGTAGGTGGTGCCATCAACATCAGTGCCCCACGTTGGGCGCCAAATTTTGTAGCGGGAGCAGCAATTGAAAACAAGATGTTTCACTGTGATGATGTTTATTACAGTTGCATAAATACCAAATGCATCATCATAAAGCAGATTCTGCAAAATAATATAAAATACATTTACTCAATTTAAGTTGATATCACATATAATAGCAGAATCTATTGTCATCATAAAATCAAATAATTACTATATATTTAATTAGATTATAAAATATTAAATATTGACACATATCAATGAGTTATACCTCTTGACTTTAAATATACAAATGATATTTCTCTTATTCACTTCATAATAGTGGATATAATGACTATTTACAATTATATACTTGCTTTATGTACATATGACAACATACCAGACTATGGGTATGAATCCCTCATATACATAATTGTGTGTATGGCTTATGGATTATCAATATCTACAATTTATAAATAACATCCATACACTATATATCATATTCTTTGTGTCATAAAATACATTCATTACAAAGTTTAAAATCAACTAGTTTATCAGCTTTTGACAAACTTAAATAATTTAATAAATCTCTCATATGCCTCTTTCATTCAGTAATTAATAGGAAAATATTAATATGAAATAGAAATGTCAAAAAGTCAACTTACTGTCAGTGGTCTTAAAGATTTCTCCAAAAATACAAAAACACAACTATACACTTTGACTGCTCCTGGGCTAGTAATTAGCTGGACACACTGGACAAAGGGGGTCAAAGGGGGTCAAAGGTTTTGGCGGGAAATATTGACCAATGGCTATTTTTACTTATGTATTTATTCAAGGTTAAAAGTTAAGTTTTAAGTTTAGGGCTCTAGAGATTTCTAGACTTTAATTAGAGTAATTTGTTACAAGTTTATTAACATGTTTAATGTTTAAGTAAAACATATTTATTTTAAATCATCAAGTTTATTATTGAAAGTTTTTTTATAACTTTCAATGGCATCTGAAAGAAAAATACAATAAATTAAAATCAATATAAAATCAATACTATCACATCTACATACAATAGAACGGTCATTGGGTTTACTCCACGTGACCAAGAACCAAGTCCTAATGCTTCAGAAACTAACAGCTTCTGACCTTCAGAAAACAGCCTTCTTATTGCAAATGAAGACTTATGCGTTATTTTCCGATCAAGCACACGGCGGGTGTGACCGGTCAGCAGCTTATGCTCACTCCTCCATGGTACTTGACCCCACCTCTGATGTTTCGGAGGTCCGTGTTTACTCTGCTCCTATTCTGTATTGTTTTATGGACTTTGAGATTGAATACTGTTTGTTATCTCCATATCCTTCTTCATAGCAATTTATGTACGAAAAAGTAAGAATGAGGACACTGTAGAATGTTTATATTCATTACTTTTGTTATAACAATTTTATTCCTTTCTTCAAACAAAACAGTCCTTACACAAACATCAAAAACGAAATAACATATAGTAACAAGAGGCTCATGGGCCACATCGCTCACCGGAGCACTGTGGCTAGTAGAAATTGGTTTATTATTGAAAAATTTAAATCCAAAAGTAGTCCCATGACCAGTCATGGCTTTGCTATTCTGGGGCCCGTTTCATCAAAAGTCATAGATTTAAGCCTCAACTTATGCGTACTTCCGGGGCTTACGCCAAAATTTAGTCGGCGTAATTTGCGTTTCAACAAGTGGTGCAAGTCTAGTCGTAAAAGATACGCTTAGTCGCAGGACTAAGTCCTTGACAACGCAGCATTGGCAGGCGCAAAAACATAAACATTGTCCACTGTGTTCAAACATATATGTAATATTGTAGCACGTAAAAGTACAGAATAACACAAAATATATATATTAATGAATACTTGCACAGATTGAAACATACATGGATTGATAGGATAGTGTAGGAGATATGCATCTTATAAGAAATCGATTTTAGATTTTTTACATTTCAATAGCAAAAGTCATAAATTGAAAGTAAGAAATTGATTGTACATGTGTATGTATTTCTAAATTAAGCTAAACTTTTATTTTGGAATTTTAATTACAGCTCCCCCCCCCCCTTATTCCGAAATTGAAACAGGTTAATACCTTCGCGTTTGATAATCAATTTCATAATTCAATACATACCGACTCACTGAAAAAATACTAATAATTAAGTCTGAGACAGTATAGGATTTTTTTTTTTAATTATTATTATAGAGATGTATAATGTTTAAAAAAATACATATGTACATATATTGAGTCAAGAAATAAATTTTACAAATCCACTACTAAGGTACATGTAAGACAATCCTTTCTAAGGCTATTAAATTTTCGTCAATTCAAATGATAAATTATAAATTATTAAAATAATTATAATATTGTTATTGTTTATAAAAATGGCACAAAAGTTCATAAAACAATTCGAATATTAGACTTCAGGTTCATACAATGAATTATAGACAAAAATTCTTTAATATCTGCAGCTTTTTAAGGGAGGAAGAGAGAGATTAAAAAAAATGACTACAAAGGTATTCTTACATAAATTCTCTGCTTGTGTGATCTCTGTCTTAAAAATTAAGTTACAGTTAGTCTTTATTTTGTTTTTCATTAAAATGTAAATTATGCAGGAAATTGAAAAATGTATATTGTTATCCTATATGTGCTTTATATGCGCTCAGTTATCTAAGAGGATATAAGATTTACTCTTTCCGTGAGGGCACAACTTATGTTGATGTTGGGGGTATGCCATTTTGCCGGCTGCCCCACTGTTGTGTAGACCACTGTGGACAATACCTGCCAACTCGAATAAAACATTAAACTTAAATACGTAGCATTTGTTTATTATATACATAGGTCTTTGATAATTATTACTTATGGCAAGTTTATTTCAATTATTCTTCAATATCAAAATGAGAACAGAATCTTGTTTACAGTGAATATGGATCTAGCTTTCTTTCCTACCATACGTAAGACTCGAACCAAATAATATTTTCATGGGGCAGAGATAGTATTAAAAGGAACAAAATCATCAAGAATTAATTTAACTATTCTGTGGCTGTTTATTTTTTGTGTAAACAGCTGTAGGTCGCTGGATCACACGCCGATTTATTCCCGGTGACCGACTTTGCCCCGCCGCTATCGAGGGAGGCGCGTTATATAATTGTAAACAAACAAGGTGAATGTTAAAGCCGTGCACTTAATGGCTGTGAATAGTATATGTGCTTTTTATTTATGTTTTATTTTCTCACTATATTGTTTGTTTTTATGTGATAAGAAAAAAGATTATATTTTCTTCCCTTTTTAGTAGACTTGGTTTATACGATTTTTAAAAAAAATGAAATAAAAGGGAAAGTTGTCAGTGAATAAAAATGATAATTTGGAAGAAAAAAAAGCACAAACACTTTAAGAACTATATTCTGAAGAATATTAGAATCCAATGTAGCCATGTTTATTATTTATAGTAAGCTTGCTTTGGTTACATGTACACGCATGAGGAGCTCTCGTTTACGTCCTGAGTAAAAAGAATTACCTGTGCATACCGGTATATAGGTCATGCACCAGCTCATTTAGAACAAGACTCGAACACAATAACAATTTCATGAGATAAGTAAGATGTTAAAGCACAACTTTATAATCGATAGTCATTTCGAAATATTTACCGTTTTTGAGTTATAAAGCAAAAACTTTCAAGGTCCCTTGATCCCTAATTATAGGGGCCAGCCCCTTTTGAATATCATTATATGAAAGCCCTTGCAATTATGCACAACTTTTGTTCATTATGTCTTAACAAAATATTTTTAGTTTAGAAGATAAAAAGCAAAATATGTGTAAATTTTCGCTCTTTTAGGCGTTCTAACTTTTGACCCCTATATAGCGCCATTTTGAATACAGAAATCGAAAAACAAAAACCACTATGCACAACTTCAATCCTTCTATTATCTAAAATCAGTAGAATTTTTGCTCCAGCTTTAGCCGTCTCTGAGCCTTTGTCTGGAAACGAAAGCCTATAAATTTTCGTTTAAAGGGAAATAACTCAAAACCGGAAGTGACTTTTTGAAATTTTCGACAGCATTCTGATAGAGTTCAGTAACTTCTAGTACCTCTGAAAATTTGAGCGAAATCAGTTGAGAAATGAGTGAGATATGAGGCTTCAAAGTTGGCGTCTAGGAAGTAGAAGAAAAAAAAAAGAATAATAATCTTTACCAACAGAATCAGTAGAAGGTCTTCCGTTAGAAACGGAAGACCTTAATAATCTTAATCATCAGAATCAGTAGAAGGTCTTCCGTTGGAAACGGAAGACCTTAATAATCAATAATTCTACTTGTGTTGAGAAGGTCAATTTGGTACTAACTAGATGGATTCATTTACTTAGCAGTAGATGAACCAAATGATCTTCCTCTAGTTTTATCGATAACCGAGTACACTTTTAGAAGAAAATAACATTACAGCTTCTTGAATTACTTTGTTGTTTTTTTTTTTGTTTTACGTCCGCTTGTAAAAAAAGAAATCTTTTTTTTAAACAAAATTTAATATTAATTGCCAAGTTTTTAATCGCCCAACTTTCAAAAGGTTTTATAAACTTAGCAAAATTTCGGAGTGTTCACTCTTATGAATGTAGTTATTTAAAAAATATTTTATAGAATTGTTTGCTATTTTCAACTTTATACAACAAATTGGGGTTCTGAACAATTGAGGATAGAAAATCAAATGTCACCGATGAAAACCAATGTTCCATGACAAAGCTTAAAAATAAAAATTTGTATTTTGTGGCACGTGTGTTGTGTCATTTTCATCATGCTGTGATCATTATCATTCTTTTAAATCTGGTATCACAAAAAAAATTACAAACATTAGCAAAATGACCATTGAGAAAGAAGGGAGAGCCGTTAGAATGTTGATATCTGGATCATTCTTGCACCATGTATTACTTCATCTACTTTAGTTTTTTAAAAGTCCTTAATATCAATTTTAGAAATTAACATCCAGTATCAAAACTCACTGAAACCCATTTTTCTATAGGCTGTGTGTCATTTTCATCGCCTATTCATGAAAATTTGAAAGCTTTGGACAATCTTTAACCGAACCGGAAGTGATCTGGTTCTTTGTTTCAGGCCAAGGTTTTGTGTCACACCATATCAAAAGAGTTTTAAACAATATTAATTAGAAACATGAGAACAAACAATTCCAATCGTATGAAAAGAATAAGGAATTGGTGCTCGTATCGATCTAATATCATCTCACACAGTCTGAATTGTTGTAAAAGCGGTACAAGTACGTGCTAAATACCCAGGGATATTGAACAAAGGTAATTGTGTGACGATGCACTGCCAAATCCCGGCTCTGAATCCCATTAAAGACATTTGGGTTTTTCATAAGGAATGTCAAAGCCACCCCCCCCCCCCTTCAACTAAATTTCAATGGTTTGGAAATATCTATGCATTTGGTGTGGCGGCAGCTAGATCAATCTGCTTACATGAGTACAAGTTATCCATTAGTAAAGGATGTCCTGCAGTTATTAAAGCGAGTGGTGGTCTTACTCCATAGAGACTATTTCATGTGAATTTTCATTCTGAGGGTACGTCGTCGAACTGAAATATGCATCGTTTACCATAAATTAAAGAAATTATTTATTGTATGCATTTGTTCCTTTAAACTTAAAAAATGTTATGTGAACACTTAGAAGTTTGGTTAAATGTATAAATGTAAGAACCCAAAGTGCGATGGTGTCGCCAAGGTCCGATTCTCGCTAAACCCCGATGGTCGGTGCCAATTCCTGAAGACTTGTTATCTTTACGGACGTCAAAGTCCGATGGTCACGCAAAAGTCTGATGATTTGTTGCCTGTGAGGTATCGTGGTCTACTGCAATGGTCTGCTACTCTACGGTCCGATTCTGAGGAGGAATAATCAACGTTTATTACGTCACAATAGTTCGGCGTCACAGAGATACTCTGCATTCAGAATTCATTAATTTAGTATACGAAGATTAAAATGTTAGTACGTGCACACTATTGGACTGATTTCGGTTAACAATCGGCCCTTGCCATGGAGCGGCATTGCAGTTTGGAATAGCAGAACTATAATGTCATAAACATTTATTGTTTTCAACACCATCGGAATTCGGCGTGAAGGATATGGAGATAACGATCAGTATTCCAGTATTCAATATCAAAGTCCATAAAACAATATAGGATTAAACGTTCTTTTTTCAGAATTTATCGATGTGTAAACTCTGCCTTTTTACTCACAAACTGAATAAAAGTGCGAAGCACTTTTATGTGAAGTTTGTGAGTAAAAAGGCAGAGTTTACACATCGATAAATTCTGAAAAAAGAACGTTTTATTCTTATAATTCCAATTACGAATTTTTAAAATTATCAAAATTATTTCTCTTCGAGGCCGCCATACAATCCGTTATTTTGTACGGCGTAGGAATACTTCATGCCGCA